>JAHHZJ010009422.1:0-15821 GCA_021437245.1 Aegilops speltoides
CCCAAGGAACACTGAGTGCGGCAAAGGCATATATAAACCATGAGGATTGAGTCTTTAGCTTTTTGACATGTAGTCTTGAGCAAAGCGCTCAACATCCGTCTCATCTTTGGCCAAAAAAATGTGGCTAGTATATCCTCGGTCTTTTTCCGAAACCCATTAGTCCTCCTCCATCGCCTCCTGCAACAACAAAAAAGAGCGGCTAGCTGGAATGCATAGCTTGTTAGAGCAAGCAATCCATCATTAAGAACTTGTTCCATGTTCTACCTTCTTTACAATTCGCAATACATCTTTAAAATCAGCATCATGCACATATTGATTTTGATTCCCAAACCAAATATTTTGAAGTCAAGTTGTGAAAGCATAGTAGCGCGAGACAATGCATCGGCAATAACATTTTCTTTACCCTTCTTGTGTTTAATGACATAAGGAAAGTCTCAATAATTCAACCCATTTAGCATGTCTCGATTCAGTTTAGCTTGACTTTTAATATGTTTCAAAGATTCATGATCGAATTATAACAAATTCTTTGGGCCATAAATAATGTTGCCATGTTTCTAAAGTCGAACAAGAGCATATAATTCTTTATCATAAGTAGAATAATTCAGACTAGGCCCCTCAATTTTTGAAAAGTATCAGGGTTTGCCATCTTGTAATAACACACCTCTAATCCAATTCCACTAGCATCACATTCAAGCTCAAAAGTCTTATTAAAATGGGAAGTTGGAGTAAAGGGCATGTTAAACAGCTTTCAATAGTGAACTTCTTCTTCTAAAACAAAAGCACATCCTTCTTTGTAAGCTCGTTGAGAGGTGCACAATGGTGTGAAATCTCTCACCGCCTATAAAACCAGGAGGCCAAGAAACTCCTCACTTGTGTGACCGTTTTTGGGCCCAACTCTCAATACTTCAATCTTGGCTTTATCAACTTCAATTCCTGTGGAGTCAACATAGCCAAGAAAAATCTTCGTCAAAAGGTGCACTTCCCAAGGTTACCAAACAAGCGTGCATCACGTGAGCATTAAAAACAACCGTAAATGTTCCAAATGTTCTTCAAAGATTTGCTATAAATCGTATATCATCAAAATAAACTACAAATCGTCCAATGAAAGCCGTAAAACTTGTTCATTAATCTCATGAAAGTACTAGGTGCATTAGTTAACCCAAAGGGCAACTAACCACTCATATAATCAAACTTAGTTTTAAATGCTGTTTTCCATTCATCTCCCAATTTCATCTGAATTTGATGGTATCCCCAAAATCAACTTTGGAGAATATTGTAGAGCCACTCAATTCATCAAGCATATCATCTAGCCTAGGAATAGGTGGCGATGAATAGTAATATTATTGATGCCTCTACAATCAAACACATCGTCGTACCATCCTTTTAAAGCCAGAAAATAGGAACACACAAGGACTAAGGGATTGCGTATATAACCTTTGTCGGCACTCACATGTTACCAAAAAAATTTTTTCCCAAAGGCCAAAAAATTTTCCAAAAAAAAAACCCTTGGTTTAAAGGGTTTAAAAATTTGCCAAAAAATTTAAAAAAAACCAAAAAAAAACCTTTAAAAAATTTTTTAATTTAAAATTTAAAGGGCTTTGAAAAAGGGGTTTCCACTTTAAAAATTTTTAAAAAAATTTTTTTATTAAAATTTCAAATTTTTTGAATTTCCCCAAAAAAATTTTGGAAAATTTTAAGAATTCAAAAAATTTTTCCTTCCCTTTTTTTTTTTTTTTTTTTTTTTTTTTCCCCTTTTTCCCTTTTTTTTTTTTTTAAAAAAAAGAAAAAAAAGGGGGTTAATTTTGGGGGGCCCCCCAAATTAATTCCCTTTCCCCCCGGGGGGAAATTTGGGTTGGGGGGGCAAAAAGGGGGAAATTTTAAAAACCCAAAAAGGGTTTTTTTTAAAAAGGGGGAAACCAAATGAAATGAACCCAAAAAAAAAAAAAAAATTTTTTAAAAAAGGGAAAAAATTTTTTTTTTTCCAATAAAAGGGGGAAAAAATTTTAAAAAAAATTTTTGGAAAACCCCTTTTTTTTAAAGGCTTTGGGTGTTTTTTTTTAAAAACTTTTTTTTAAATTTTTTTTTTAATTAAATTTTAAATTTTCCCAAAACCTAAAACCCCGGGAAAAGGGGAAAACCAAATAACAAAAATTTTTTTTTTTGGAAAAAAAATTTTAAAAAATTAAAAAAGGGTTGTTTTTAAAATAAATAAATTGGGCCTTTGGGGGGCCCACCAAAAACCCGGTTTCCCCTTCCTTTTTAAAAACCCGGGAAAAGAAATTGGATTTTTTGGGGAAGGGGGCCCCAAAAAAAAGGGGGAAAAACCCGGTGGGAAAAACCTTTCCCCAAATTTGGTTAAACAAATTTTTTTGGGGGGCCCCCAATTTTCCCCAAAAAACCCCCCTTTTTTCCAATTTTTGGGGAAAATAAATCCTTTCCCCCCCCAAAAAAAAACCTTTTTTGGTTTTGGGCCTTTTTTGGGAAAACCCCCGGGAAATTTTTTAAACCCTTTCCCCAAAGGGGGAAAAAAATTTTTGCCCCCCTTTTTTCCGGGGGGGTTTCCCCCAAAATTGGGGAAAAAAAGGGGATTTTTTTAAAAAAAAAATAGATTCCGGGTTTAAAAAAAAAAATTTTTTTTTTAAAGGGGGGCCCCCCCTTTTGGGGGCCCAAAAAAAAAAGGGAAATTTTTTAAAAAAAAAAAAACCCTTTTAAAAACCCCCAAAAGGGGCATTGGAAACCCCAAAAAAAAAGGGTTTGCCTTTTTAAAATTTTTTTTTTTCCAAAAGGGGAATTTTGGGGCCCCCCCCTTTTTTTTAAAAAATTTTTTGGGGGAATTTTAAAAAATTTAAAAAAAAAAAGGGAAAAGGGAAAGGGCCCGGTTTCCTTTTTTTAAAATTTTTTTTTTTTAACCCCAAAAAAATTAAAATAAAAAATTGGTGGAAAAACCTTTTGGGGGTTTTTAAAATTTTTTAATTTTTGATGGGGAAAGGGGGTTTTTGGGGTTTCCCTTGGTTAATTTTAAAAAAAATTTAATAATTTTCCGGGAAGGGGGAAAAAGGGAAAAGGGCCCCCGGGAAGGGTTTTTTCCCCAAAAACCTTTTTGGTTTTCCCCTTTTAAAGGGGGGCCCCCAAATTTGGGTTTGGGTTTAAAAGGGGTTTTTTTTTAAAAAAATTTGGTTTAAGGGGGAAATTTTAAAATTTTTGGGGGTTGGTAAATTTTTCCCAAAATTTTTTTTAAAATTTTTTTTTTTGGGGGGCCCCCTTTCCGGGGGGTTTTTTTAAAAACCGGGAAAAAAAAAAATTTGGGGTTTGGGGTTTTGGGGGGAAAAAAAAAAAAAGGGTTTTCCCCAAAGGGGGGAAAAAAAAATTTTCAAAACTTCCAAACCAAAAAAAAAAAAGGGGGGAAAAAAAGGGGGAAAAAAGGGGGAAAAAATTGGAAAAACCAAATTAAATTTTTAAAATTTAAATCCTTTTTCCGGGGGTTTGGGGAAACCCCCAAAAAACAAAAAAGGGGGAAAAAAGGAAAAAACCCTTTTTTCCCTTTTTTTTTTCCCTTTTTTTTTTTTTTTTAAAAAAAATTAAAAGGGGTTTTTCCCCGGGGGGAAAGGGAAATTTTTGGGGTTTTTTTTTTTTTTGGGGGGGGGGAAAAAAACCCCTTTGGGGGGCCCCCCAAAAATGGTAAAAAATTTTTTTTTGGGGGGGTTTTTAAAAAGGGGGGGGGTTTTTTTTTTTTTTTTTTGGGGCAAAAATCCAAAACCCCGGGGGGGGGGTTTTTGGGAAAAAAAATTTTTGGGGAAAATTTTGGGGGGTTTTGGTGGGTTTAAACGGGGGGTTTTTGGGGGGGTTTTTCCCCCCCGGGGGGGGGGAACCGGGGGGCGGGCCCTTTCCCATTCCCAAAATTTTTTCCCTCCCCCCAAAACCCCCTTCCATTTTTCCCCTTTCCCTTTAAAAGGGTTTCCGGGGGTTGGGGTTTGTTTTAAAAATTTTTTTTTTTGGGGGTTGGAGGAAAAAGGGCCCCCGAAAAAAAAACCCCCCCCCTTTTTAAAGGGAAAGGGGTTTTTCCTTTTGGGTGGTTTTTTTGGGGTTTGGGGGTTTTTGGCCCGGGTTCCCGGGGGCCCCCTTAAACCAACCAAAAATTTGGGGGGCCCCCCCCCCCCCGGGCAAAAAAAAGAAAAGGGAAAAAATTGGAAAAAAAAATTTTTTAAGGGGGGGGGTTTTGGGCCTTTTTGAAAAGGGGAAAAAGGAAATTTAAAACTTTTGGGAAAAAAAAAAAAGGGTTTGGGGCCCTTTTTAAAGGGAGGGGGGTTTTTCCCCGGGGGGGGGAAAAAACCCCTTTTTTTTCCCCCCAAACCCAAAAAAAATTTAATTTTTTTAAAAAAGGGGGAAAATAAAAGGGGAACCCAAAAATTTGGGGGTTTATTAAGGGGCCTTTTTTTTCCCCTTCAACCCCGGGGTTAAACCAAAAAATTTTTAACCCTTTTTTCCCTTGCATGCCATCAACTCCATGTGTGTTCTTGCTCCAATTTTCCCTTTCCCAAAGGGCCCTTTTTTAAAAAAAAAACCAATTTAAAAAATTTTTTAAAATTAAAATTTCCAAAAAAAAAATTTTTGGGCTTTTTTAATTTTTTATTTGGGGGGCGGGGTTGTAACAATGGTATTGATGTCCTCATCATCCTTTTTAAAAAACCCCGGGGGGGCCCCCCAAATATTTAAAATTCTTTTTAAAAAATTTTCCCCAAAATTGGAAAATTTTTTTTTTAAAAAATTTAAAAAACCTTGGGGGGGGGTTTTGGCTTTTTGGGAAAAAATTTTTAAAAAGGGAACCAAAAAACCCCCAAATGGGAAACAAGGTTTTTAAAAAAAATTTAATTTAAAATTTGGGGGTTTTTTTAAAAAATTTTTTAAAATTCCCAATTTTAATTTCAAAAAAACCTTTAAAAGGAAATTTAAGAGGAAAATTTTGGGGGGGAAAAAATTTTTTCCCCCACCCGGGGAAACCCCCCAAAACAAACCCAAAGGGCCCAAATTTTTTTTTTTTAAATTTTAAAAACCCCTAAAAAGGCTTTTCTTTGGTTTTTGGGGAAAAAGGGGGGTTGAAAAATTTAAAAAATTTTTCCCCTTTTTCCCAAAACCTTTTTTGGGGTTTTTTTGGTTTAAAAAATAACCCCGGGGAAGGGGTTTTCCGAAAAAATCCAAAATTAAACCCTTTTTTTTTGGGTTCCTTTTGGGAAATTCAATAAAAAAAACCCCTCCCTTTTGGGGAAATTTCCTTAAACAAAATTTTTTTGGGGGAAATTTTTTTAAAAGGAATTTTAAACCAAGGGTTTTTTCCCCTTACCCAAAAAAACCCAAAAAAAGGCCCAAACCCCCCTTTTTTTTAAAAAAACTTTTAATTTTGGTTTTTAAAATTGAAAAGGGTTCCCCCTTTTTCTTAAAACCAAAAGGGGATTTGGGAAGGGTTTTTGGCCCCCCTTTTGGGTTTTTTTTTTACCCCAAACTTTTAAAACCCCCATTAAATAAAAATTTTTTTCCAAACCCCAAATATTTTAAACCCAATTTGGAAACCTTGATAAGGGGTTTTTGGGTTTAACTTTTTTAATTTTTTTTAATGGGTTTGGGGCCAAAATTTTTAAACCCTTTGGGAAGTTTTTTCCAAAAAATTTTAAAAATTTTTAAGGAAAATTTTTTTAAAAAAATTTTTCCTAAATTAATTTGGGTTTTTAAAAAAAAAGGCCTTTTTTTAAAATTTTTTTTTTGGGTCAATTTTAAGAAAAAAAAAAAAAATTTTTCCCCCTTTTTAAAAAGTTTTCCCCCAAAATTTTTTTTTAAAAAAAAAAGGGGAAAAAAAAAAAAAAAAAAAAAACCCCTTTTTTTTCCCCCCCTTTTGAAATTTAAGGGGAGAAAAATTGTTTAAAACCCAAAAAAAAGGGGGGAAAACCCCCTTTGGGAAATTTGGGGGGGGGGGTTTTTTTTGGAAATTTTTTTCCCTTTGGGTAAAAAAGGAAAAATCTTTTGGGGGTTTTTCCCCAAATTCCAAAAAATTTTTTTAAAAAAAAAAAAAAATTTTTTTTTTTGGGTTTTTAAAATTTTAAAAAAATAAAAAAAAAAAAAGGAAAAACCTTTTAAACCCCCTAAAAAAAAAAACCCAAAAACCCCCAAAAATTTCCCTTTTTTTTTTTGTTTTAATTTTAAATTTATCCCTTTTAAATTGGATCCATTTTTTCCAAAAAAAAAAATTAAAGGGAAAACCCTGGGTTTTGGGGGAAAGGGAATTAAAAATTACCCAAAAAAATTTGGGCCCCCCCCCAAAAAAAAAAAAAGGGGGGTTTTTTTTCCCTTTGGGCCCCTTTCCCCCTTAATTTTCCCCCCCGGGTTTTTTTTTGGGGGTTTTTTCCTTTAAAAAAGAAATTTTTGGAAAAAAAAATTTTTTTTAAAAAACTTTAAAAAGGGGTTTTTTGGGGGGGGGAAAATTAAAAAGGGCCCCCAAAAGGGAAAAAGGGAAAAACCCCAAAACCCCAAAAAAATTTTTTTTTTTTTTTTTTTTTTTTTTTTTTTTTTTTTGGGGTTTTTTTTTCCCTTTTTTTTTTTTTAAAATTTTCCCGGGAAGGGGGGAAAAAGTTTTTAATTTTAAAACCAAAAGGGGGGGGTTTTTTTTAATTTTATCTTGGGTTGGTTTCCGGGAAAAAATTTTTTTTTAAAAAATTTTAAAACCCAAAAGGGAAAAAAAAAAAAAAATTGGGTTTTCACCTTGCCGGGTTTAAATTTTAATTTTTTTTGGGTTTTTTTGGGGTTTTAAATTTTAAACCCGGTTTTCCTTCCTTTTGGTTTTTTTGGGTTTTCCCCAACCCTTTTTTTTTCCCCCCCCTTTTTCCCCCGGCTTTAAGCCCCAAAAAAAACCCAAACCCCTTTTTTAACCCCCGGGTTCCTTGAAAAATTTTTCCCGGGTTCCCTTTTTAAAAGGGCCCCCTAAATTTTTGGGAATCTTTCCCCCCCGGGGGGTTTTCAAAAAAAAAAAATTTTCCCCCGGTTTTCCCCCAAAAAAAAAAAAATTTTTGGGCCCGGGGGGTTTTTAAGGTTTGGGGGGGGGTTGGGGGTTTTCCTTTTTGGTTTCCTTTTGGGGGAAAAAATTTTGGTGCCAGGAAGGGATTATGGGGGTTCCAGGATGAAGGTTTCCCAAAAAATTTCCCCCCAAAACCCCGGGCCCCCCTTTTTTGGCAAAAGGGGGGGTTTTTTTTCCCTTTTTAAAAGGGTGGAAATTTCCCATTTTAAAGGAAAGGGAAAAATTTTTTTTAAAAAAACCAAATTTCAAGGGAAAAACCGGGGTTTTTCCCCTTTTTTTTTTGCCTTAAAGCTTTTTGGGTTTTTTAAAATTGGTGGAAAAATTTTTTTTCCGGAAAAATTTTGGAAAATTTTTCCAATTTTCCAACCAAAAAAAAATTAAAGCCAAAAAAGGGAAAAAATTTTGGGTTTTAAAATTAAATTTTATTTTTTTTAAGGGAAATTCCCTTTTTTCCCTTTAAAAAAATTTAGAAAAAAGGGAAAAAAACCCTTTTTTTTTTGAAAACCCGGCAAGCGAAAGTACACAGTAATTTAGTTGGCGTCTTGTGACTCTAGTAATTGGTCCGTATGTATAGCGGCGGGGCTGTGGGTGTAACAATGGTATTGATGTCCTCATCATCCTCCCTTCTTGAAATGAAGTGTCCTCGGGAAGTTCATCTTCCTCACCAAATATGGCTTCAAATCTGCAATGTTAAAAGTGGGACTAACCCCAAAATCTGCGGGCAGCTCAAGTTTATATGCATTATCATTTACTTTCTCCAACACCTTAAAGGGACCAGCGCACGTGGCATTAGCTTTGATTTGCGCAAATCGAAATCTATCCTTACATAAATGTAACCAAACAAGATCTCGGTGCAAACACAACATGTTTTCTACCCTTATCTCCGACAAGTTTATATTTAGCATTCATCGCTCAATGTTTTCCTTAGTTAACTCATGCATTTTAAAATCAACTCAACGTTCTTTAGCATCAAAATTAACCTTCTCCGAAGATGGAAGAGGCAATAAATCAATAGGTGCCGAGGTGAAACCATACACAATTTCAAAGGGCACATCTTAGTAGTAGAATGCAATGAGCGATTATAAGCAAATTCAATATGAGGCAAGCATTCTTCCCACATTTTCTTATTATTCTTCAAAACAGCCCTAAGCATAGTAGACAATGTTCTATTGACTACTTGGTTTATCCATCGGTTTGGGGGTGACAAGTAGTACTAAAAAGTAGTTTAGTCCCCAACTTGCCTAAACATCTCCAAAAGTGGCTAAGAAATTTAGTATCACGATCTGAAACAATAGTATTTGGCACACCATGCAAGCGAATAATTTCACGAAAGAACAAATCAGCAACATTAACGCATCATCGCTTTTATGACATGGTATAAAGTGTGCCATTTTAGAATCTATCCACGACAACAAATATGCTATCCCTCCCTTCTTTGTTCGAAGTGAAGCCTAAAACAAAGTCCATGAATATATCCTCCCAAGGAACACTGAAGTGCGAGCAAAGGCATATAAACCATGAGTTGATCGTGACTTAGCTTTTGACATGTAGTGCGATGAGACAAAAGCACAGCAGCTCAACATCCGTCATCTTTGGCCAAAGAAATGTGTACCTAGTATATCCTCAATCTTCTTCGCCAAAGTGTCGTGATCCTCCTCCATCGCCTCCACGCACCAACAAAGGCTGACGAAGACTGAGCTGGAATGCATAGCTTGTTAAACACAAATCCATCATTAACGACGAACTTGTTCCATGTTCTACCTACTTTACAATTCTGCAATACATCTTTAAAATCAACATCATGCACATATTGATCTTATGATGGTCTCAAACCAAATATTTTGAAGTCAAGTTGTGAAAGCATAGTATAGCTGACAGACAATGCATCGGCATTAACATTTTCTTTACCCTTCTTGTGTTTAATGACATAAGGGAAAGTCTCAATGAATTCAAGCCATTTAGCATGTCTCGATTCGAAGTTTAAGCTTGACTTTTAATATGTTTCAAAGATTCATGATCGAGTCTATAACAAATGCTTTGGGCCATAAATAATGTTGCCATGTTTCTAAAAGTCGAACAAGAGCATATAATTCTTTATCATAAGTAGAATAATTTGGACTAGGCCCACTCAATTTTTGAAAGAAAAGTATGCCTTGAGGTTTGCCATCATCTTGTAATAACACCTCTAATCCCGATTCCACTAGCATCACATTTCAAGCTCAAAAGTCTTATTAAAATCGGGGAAGTTGGAAGTAAAGGGCATGTCGACTTAGCTTTCAATCTAGTGAAGGCTTCTTCACTTCTGCGATTACCCCCAACAAAGAGCACATCCTTCTTTGTAAGCTCATTGGGAGGTGCGACAATGGTCTTGAAATCTCTCTCATACGCTTATAAAACCAAGTGGGGCCAGGAAACTCCTCACTTACATGTGCTGACCGTTTTGAACAGCGGCCAACTCTCAATAGCTTCGATCTTGGCTTTATCAACTTCAGTTCATGTGTAGATAATAGCACAAGCAAGAAAAAGATACCTCGGTCGGTGATTGCAAAGGTGCACTTCCCAAGGTTACCAAATAAACGTGCATCACGTAGAGCATTAAAAACAACACGTAAATGTTCCAAATGTTCTTCCAAAAGTTTACTTTATAAATCAGTATATCATCAAAATAAACTACACCACAAATCGTCAATGAAAGCACGTAAAACTTGGTTCATTAATCTCCATTGAAAGTGCTGGAATTCATTAGTTAACCCAAAAAGCATGATTAACCACTCATGTAATCCAAACTTAGTTTTAAATCTTGTTTTTCCATTCATCTCCCAATTTCATCTGAATTTGATGGTATCCACTAGCAAATCGGCTTTGGAGAATATTGTAGAACCACTCAATTCATAGAGCATATCATCTAACCTAGGAATAGGGTAGCGATAGCGAATAATAATATTATTGATGCCTCTCTGCATCAACACATCATACGTGGCGAGACCTGCATCCTTTTTTACGGCACTAGAATAATAGGAACAGCACAAGGACTAAAGGATTGACGTATATAACCTTTGACCGAGAGCAGCTCACAGTACTTGCGCATAATCTCCTTAATCTCCTACGGATTGATGCGGTATAGTTGCGGTTGGGTAATGATGCGGGAATTAAGTCAATTTGATGCTCAATCCCTCGAATAGGTGGTAATCCGGTGTACGTCTTGTGGAAAAGCGTCGTGAACTCTGCAAAATGTTAGTGACAGCGGGGCAAAGAAGGAAAACCGTCCTCGAATGAAAATAATGCCTCTTTGCACACAAAAGCATAGCAAATAGATTTGCCAAAATCTAGCTCATCAATATCAGATTTGGTGGCAAGTAAACATGCACTTTTCAATTTAATTTAGAAGCAACGATAGATGGTTTATTATTGGCTTCATGTGTTGCTCAAATTCTTTTACCACAATCTGATTTTCACTCTTATTTTCTCTGTTTTGCTTTATTAGCTCTATTAATATCATCTTTCAAAATGGACTCGAGGAGTCATAGGAAGCAAAGTAATATTTTATCCTTATGAACAAGAGTATCTTGATTGTTTCTACCATGGTGTCTGCAATTTTTATCAAATTGCCATGGTCTACCAAGTAACAAGGAACATGCTTGCATAGGTACCACATCACAATCAACATAATCGGCATATGTAGAGATACTAAAATGCACCGAGAGTCGTGTTACCTTCACCTTGCCTTTGTTGAACCATTGGATGTAGTAAGGATGTGGATGTGGTCTTGTGGTGAGAATAGCTTCTCCACCATCTCCATTAGCCAAGTTGTTGCAGCTCCCTCCATCTATGATGGCCTTGAATAGAAACGTTCCTTCACAACTCCTTGGTATGGAACAAATTATGCCTCTGATTTTGCTCGGCTTGTAACTTGCCACTCAAAACCGTTGAGCAACTAAACATTCATACTTCGGCATCTTGACGCCATGTATTGTGTCTCATGATCGAATCATCTCCCTGTTCCTCATGTGTAATAAGAGCCAAAGTCTCCTCATCATAGTCACTAGCGGACTCATTAACCATCCTCTTGAATCATCACCGCTGAGATTTGCATTCTCTCGTAAAATGTCCTCTTCCCTTACCGGACGACAAATAATATCACTTGTGTGCCTTTGGCGCCATGGAAGAAGAGCTCTGGAATAGGGTGTGCTCTTGGGGATAGTGGTGGTTGTACCTTTCTTGTATCCGGTTGGAGGTGGCACGAAGGAGGTGATGGTGCGGTGGAAGTAGATGATGGCGTGGTTGTCCGGGATGAAGGTCGACCTCGGAAAAAAATTTGGGAATTGTCGATCCTGCACTTCACGTTCAACTTTGCAAGCAAGATGGAATAAGCAGTGATATTATTATAATCCTTATAGTCTAGAATGGTGGAATCTCTCTATTTAATCCACCGGAAAGCGTGCAAGCATAGCTTCATTCTCCTCAACAATACCACATCTAATCAAGCGGTTTGCAATTCCGATAATATTCTTCTCAGAATGTTTTCCTTGTCTTAAAGCTGCAATTTTTGAAGTAATTCCGTTGATAATATGGTGGAACCAAGTCGATAGCAGTTTTCAAAGCAGCCCAAGATTTGGAGCAGGATATAATCTACAATGTTGGACCACAAACACATGCAAAGCTAGTGAAAGCACAAACAAGGCGAGAACCGTCTCTCCTCGGGATATTGTAAACATGTAAATGTTGTTAGGTTTCTAACTCCCAAGTAAGATATATATGGGAACATATCTACCCTCAAATGGTGGAATATTCAATTTCAGTTTAGGGAGATGGTCATGATCGCGTACTGAGGGAGCCCTAACATTGCCATTATTTGCATGTGGGCGACCGGTGGTTGTGGTGCTGGTGGTTGCGTATTCGATGTTGATCAACCTCATCCTCGTAATCTTCCACATAATCATCCTCGTCGGTACCGGCGATGCGAGGCCAAAAAGCACCAACAGGTGGCAGCACGAAATTTTGTCACGGCTCAATAGGAACCGTGAGCTCGTCCATCTTGATTCGGAAGAGGCGTGGTTGTTGTCGTTCTGAAGGTCCGATAGGTGCAGCCGGCGGTGGTTGTGGAAAAGCACAATTCATCAAACTTGCTATCAAGCTTTGTTTCAAGCGTCTTCTCAATGCCATCTATCTTCTCCATGGCCTCGTCAAATCTGTTTACCCATCTTTGTCCAATCATCATTTCTTGAAACTTATCATGTATTGTTTGTTTGTGAGTTCTCCCAATCGATCTCATCGGCCTGTGTTCCTGCCATGGTTAGCACAATAGAAACACACAAGAATATGATCCTCTGGACTACTAGGAAGTGGTGGTGGTGGTGTGGTGGGCAGTCACAAATCCGTGAAGCAAATCTCAAATTCTTACGGTTCTTACCCATGGTGGTGATCGGCAAGTTGTAGTCAAAACTCTCAAAGCTTGGCTATAGCGATTACGGGGAGAATCAAGCGCTGCGTAGATGTATGTGGGCTGGGAAGGCTTATAATATGGTAGCAAAAAGTTGAAATAATCAAATCGGAGATGCAAAAGTTGAATAAGCCTCAGACGAGCTTGTCTTGGTCTAGGCTGAACGTGCTAGAGGCGAGCCTAGAACACTAACAAAATCACGTTGCGTAAACAAAAAAGCACTCGATTTTTTTTTCGCTCTTTTTTTTTTCTTTTTTTTTTTTTGCTCTTTTTTTTTTTTTTGAAAAATCACTATAATGGCGAGTGTCTCAAAACTCTTCCAGGTCAATGGCCAGGGATGGGCACGAAATTTTGACCAAAATTTTTTTTTTTTTGTTGCGGACCCAAAAGCTGAAGCGGGTCAAAAAACTTTTCTCTTGTTGGGCTCAATACGCAAACACTTAAAAATAGGATAGCGAAAATTTTTTTATCCGTGCGTTTTGGAAAATTTTGGGCCTAAGCGGAGTGGTTTGGACTCTTTTTTTTTGAAACCAACCTCTTCTCAGACGGCAAAAGATTGCTGGAATCGAAACCTACTGACAAGGAAACACGAATCGGAATTAGATGGATCCGAAAACAAATCTAATATGCAAGGAACTTCGGATTGGTGGTGGATATATGGTGGTGGTATATAGCGGTGGTGGTATATGGCGGGTGGTGGTATGGATCGTTGAAGAGGTGGCGGATAAGCGGTGGTGGTAGATGGCAGGCGATGATGATGGTTTGGGCGGCGTGACAACTTATGACGAACTCGAAACTCTAAAGACTAGACTCTAAGACCCAACTTCGACACGGCGATGCAACATAAATTCAACAAGCAAATCTGAAAAAGATTATGCAAAGGCTCAGTTGGTTGGGATATGATGACTAACCTAATTTTTTTTGGCTTTTATGGATGTAGGTATGAAACAGACTCGATCTAAACTACAAAGCTTAAAATCTCAGGAACAAATCTGATACCCTTGATAGAGACAAAGGTGTCCCGTCTTTCGATGAGATGGTGGATTTCGCTTTGGTGGAATCGACTTTGGCGATCCGACTCGGCGTCGAGGGCGTCAGCTATATTCGCTAAACCAACTCCAGAGGTTATTGACCCGCGAACACGATCAACGACCACGAGGTCTATTTCCTGCGAAAGCGAAGAACAAGCAAGAAGCTGAGATTGCAATCTGGATATTGCGAATATAAGATGAAAGCTTTATTGATCAAGGTGGGGTTACTGGCCTTTATGCGTCGTTGAACACAAAGCGAAATCTGGAATTTGCACTATGCGAACTTTTGATCTAAACAAAACCCAAGTCTAAGCGGTGCCCTAAGGGCTGTATATATGGAGGAAGAGGGTGAATTTCGTGGCCCTTGGTGGAGGGTCAAACTAACCCTATCTCTTGTTCCCCACAACGGACTCTAAAAATAGCCTATACTAATGTATTTCAAATTACATGGGCTGGCCCAATAATAAGGTGGCACCTAGAATAGCCTATGGACGAATATTATGAAGTGGCATCTTGTATATTTCGTCCAAGGCTTCATCACTCCTTATGGTGGCGAAAGTCTGAAATCATCACTTGTAACTCGTTCTTGATCTCCTTGCATGCCATCAACTCCATGTGTTTCTTGCTCCAATGTTCATCCTTCTCCAAGCTAGGCCCTTCATTTGTAAGCAAAACAAATGTATCCAATTTAAAGGACATCATATTCTCATGAACATTACAATCATTACCAAAAGCGAAAGTCACAGTAATTTAGGTTGGCGTCTTGTGAGCTCTAGTAATTGGTCCGGTATGTATAGCGGCAGGGGCTGTGGGTGTAACAATGGTATTGATGTCCTCATCATCCTCCTTCTTGAAATGAAGTGGTCCTCGACGAAGTTCATCTTCCTCACCCAAATATGGCTTCAAATCTGCAATGTTAAAGTGGGACTAACCCCAAAATCTGCGAGGCACTCAAGTTTATATGCATTATCATTTACTTTCTCCAACACCTTAAAGGGACCCGAAGCGTGGCATTAGCTTTGATTTGCAAAATCAGAAATCTATCCTTCATAAATGTAACCAAACAAGATCTCGGTGCAAACACAACATTTTTCTACCCTTATCTCCAGCAAGTTTATATTTAGCATTCATCGCTCAATGTTTTCCTTAGTTAACTCATGCATTTTAAAATCAACTCGCGTTCTTTAGCATCAAAATTAACCTTCTCCGAAGATGGAAGGCAATAAATCAATAGGTGCGAGGTGGAAACCATACACAATTTCAAAGGGCACATCTTAGTAGTAGAATGCAATGAGCGATTATAAGCAAATTCAATATGAGGCAACATTCTTCCCATTTTCTTATTATTCTTCAAAACAGCCCTAAGCATAGTAGACAATGTTCTATTGACTACTTAGTTTATCCATCGGTTTGGGGTGACAAGTAGTACTAAAAATAGTTTAGTCCCAACTTGGCCATAAACATCTCCAAAAGTGGCTGAAATTTAGTATCACGATCTGAAACAATAGTATTTGGCACACCATGCAAGCGAATAATTTCACGAAAGAACAAATCAGCAACATTAACATCATCGCTTTTATGACATGGTATAAAGTGTGCCATTTTGAGAATCTATCCACACAAATATGCTATCCTCCTTCTTTGTTGATAAACCTAAAACAAAGTCCATAGATATATCCTCCCAAGGAACACTAGAGTACGAGGCAAGGCATATATAAACCATGAGGATTGAGTGGTGACTTAGCTTTTGACATGTAGGCTTGACACAAAACCTCAACATCCGTCTCATCTTTGGCCAAAGAAATTGTAGCTAGTATATCCTCGGTCTTTTCACGAAAGTGTCCCATTAGTCCTCCTCCATCGCCTCCTGCAACAACAAAAAGGAAGCGACTAGTGGAATGCATAGCTTGTAGAGCAAGCAATCCATCATTAATGCGAACTTGTTCCATGTTCTACCTTCTTTACAATTCGCAATACATCTTTAAAATCACATCATGCACATATTGATCTTTGATGGTCTCCAAACCAAATATTTTGAAGTCAAGTTGTGAAAGCATAGTATAGCACGAGACAATGCATCAATAACATTTTCTTTACCCTTCTTGTGTTTAATGACATAAGGGAAAGTCTCAATGAATTCAACCCATTTAGCATGTCTACGATTCAGTTTAGCTTGACTTTTAATATGTTTCAATGATTCTGATCGGAATGTATAACAAATTCTTTGGGCCATAAATAATGTTGCCATGTTTCAAAGTCGAACAAAGCTATAATTCTTTATCAAAATAAG
>JAHHZJ010009423.1:0-16730 GCA_021437245.1 Aegilops speltoides
TTTGGGTGCTACCAAATGTCTAGCGTAAGCTGGGTGATTATAAAGGTGCTACAGGTGTCTCCAAAGGTACATGTTGAGTTGGCGTAATTCGAGATTAGGTTTTGTCACTCCGATTGTTGGAGAGGTATCTCTGGGCCCTCTCGGTAATGCACATCACTATAAGCCTTGCAAGCAATGTAACTAATGAGTTAGTTATGAGATGATGCATTACATAGCGAGTAAAAGACTTGCGATAATGAGATTGAACTAGGTATTGGATACCGGCGATCGAATCTCGGGCAAGTAACATACCGATGACAAAGGAACAACGTATGTTGTTATGCGGTTTGACCGATAAAGATCTTCGTAGAATATGTAGGAACCAATATGGGCATCAGGTTCCGCTATTGGTTATTGACGAGAATGGTTCTAGGTCATGTCTACATAGTTCTCGAACCCGTAGGGTCCATGCAACAACGTTACGATGACGGTTTTATTATGAGTTTATGAGTTTTGATGTACGAAGGAGTTGAGTCCCGGATGAGATCGGGGACATGACGAGGAGTCTCGAAATGGTCGAGGCGTAAAGATCGATATATTGGACGACTATATTCGGAGTTCGGAAGGTTCGAGTGATTGGGTATTTTGAATCTGGGAGAGTTCAGGAATTCGCCGGGAGTATATGGGCCTTATTGGGCCATACGGGAATAGAGAGAGAATTTGAAAGGAGGAGGCTGCGCCCCCCCTCTAGTCGAATTGGACAAGGAGGCGGCCCCTTTCCTTCTCCTCTCTCCCTCTTTCCCTTCTCCTACTCCAACAAGGAAGGAGAGTCCTACTCCTACTAGGAGGAGGATTCCTCCTCCTGGCGCGCCCAAGGGCGGCCTCCTCCCCTTGCTCCTTTATATCACGGGGGCGGGGGGCACCCCCATGGACACAAGTTGATCTCGGATCGTTCCTTAGCCGTGTGCGGTGCCCCCTCCACCATATTCCACCTCGGTCATATCGTTGCGGAGTTTAAGCGAAGCCTGCGCCGATAGAACATCATCATCGTCACCACACCGTCGTCTTGTGGAACTCATCTCGAGCTTCGGCTGGATCGGGCCGGAGATCGTCATCGAGCTGAGCGTGTGCTGAACTCGGAGGCCCGTGCGTTCGGTGCTTGGATCGGTCGGATCGTGAAGGCGTCGACTACATCAACCGTTGTGCTAGCGCTTCCGCTTATGGTCTCACAGTGCGTGGACAACACTCTCCCCTCTCGTTGCTATGCCATCACCATGATCTTGCGTGTGCGTAGGAAATTTTTGAAATTACTCGTTCCCCAGCAGTGGCATCGAGCCTAGGTTTTATCGTTGATGTTATATGCGCGAGTAGAACACAAGTGAGTTGTGGGCGATACAAGTCATCTTGCTTACCGGCATGTCATACTTTGGTTGGCGGTATTGTTGGATGAAGCGGCCGGACCGACATTACGCGTCGCTTCGCGAGACTGGTTTACCGTCGTGCTTTGCACAGGTGGCTGGCGGGTGTCGGTTTCTCAACTTTAGTTGAACCGAGTGTGGCTCGCCCGGTCCTTGTGAAGGTTAAAACAGCACCAACTTGACAAACTATCGTTGTGGTTTTGATGCGTAGGTAGAACGGTTCTTGCTAAGCCCGTAGCAGCCACGTAAAATTTGCAACAACAAAGTAGAGGGCGTCTAACTTGTTTTTGCGGGGCATGTTGTGATGTGATATGGTCAAGGCGTGATGCTATATTTTATTGTATGAGATGATCATGTTTTGTAACGAAGTTATCGGCAATGGCGAGGAGCCATATGGTTGTCGCTTTATTGTATGAAATGCAAGCATACTGTAAATGCTTTACTTTATCACTAAGCGGTAGCGATAGTCGTAGAAGCAATAGATGGCGTAGGCGACAACGATGCTACGATGGAGATCAAGGTGTCGCGCGGTGGCGATGGTGATCATGGCGATGCTTGGAGATGGAATCACAAGCACAAGATGATGATGGCCATATCATATCACTTATATTGATTGCATGTGATGTTTATCCTTTATGCATCTTATCTTGCTTTGATTGATGGTAGCATTTTAAGATGATCTCTCACTAATTATCAAGAAGTGTTCTCCATGAGTATGCACCATTGCCAAAGTTAAGTCGTGCCCGGACACCCGTGATGATCGGGTGTGATAAGCTCTCGTCCATCTACAGCGGGTGCAAGCCAGTTTTGCACAGCGGAATACTCGAGGTTAAACTTGCGAGCCTAGCATATCTGAGATATGGCCTCGGAACACGGAGACCGAAAGGTCGGCGTGAATCATATAGTAGATATGATCAACATAGTGATGTTCACCATTGAAAACTACTCCATCTCACGTGATGATCGGTTATGGTTTAGTTGATTTGGATCACGTGATCACTTAGATGACTAGAGAGATGTCATCTAAGTGGGAGTTCTTAAGTAATATGATTAATTGAACTTAAATTTATCATGAACTTAGTACTGGTAGTATTTTGCAAATTATGTTTGTAGATAGATAGCTTGCGTTGTTGCTTTCATATGTTTATTTTGATATGTTCCTAGAAAATTGTGTTGAAAGATGTTAGTAGCAATGATGCGGATTGGATCCGTGATCGAGGTTTATCCTCATTGCTGCTGAAAAATTATGTCCTTAATGCACGCTAGGTGCAGACCTATTGCGAGGATGGCTGGCGGCGTTATGAAAGTTTGGCTAGCTCAATATGATGACTACTTGATAGTTTAGTGCACCATGCTTTACGGCTTAGAATCGGGACTTCAAAGGCGTTTTGAGCGTCATGGACCATATGAGATGTTCGAGGAGTTGAAGTTAATATTTCAAGCAAATACCGAGTTGAGAGATATGAAGTCTCCAACAAGTTCTATAGCTAAAAGATGGAGAGAATCGCTCAACTAGTGAGCATGTACTCAGATTATGCAGGTACTACAATCACTTGAATCAAGTGGGAGTTAATCTTCCGATAAGATAGTGATTGACAGAATTCTCTAGTCACCATCACCAAGTTAGTAGAACTTTGTGATGAACTATAATATGCAAGGGATGAACAAGACGATTTCGAGCTCTTCGTGATGTTGAAAAAGCTGCGAAGGTAGAAATCAGAAAGAGCATCAAGTGTTGATGGTTGACAAGACCACTAGTTTCAAGAAAAAGGGCAAAGGAAAGAAAAGGGAACTTCAAGTAGAATGACAAACAAGTTGTCACTCCACGAAAAAGCCCAAAGCTGGACCAAAGCACTGGCCGAGTGCTTATCTTGCAAAGAAATGGTCCTTTGAAGCGGAAATGCCCCAAATATTTGGTGGATAAGAAGGATGGCAAAGTGAACAAGGGTATATTTGATATCTGGTCGACAATTTAACTATCTAAATATTATTGATGTGTGCCGTTATCTAGTGTTTATAGTAGCATATTTAATTCCTCAAATCAATGACCTAGTATTTGATACTTGTTGTGGTTGCTGTTAGATTAGTAACTAGAGCTCGAAGCAGGAGTTCTGTTACTTTGAATAAGCAGAGACTAGTTGAAGGGAAGTGACGATGAGTGTTGGAAGTAGTTCCAAGATTGATATGATCATCATCGCACGCTACCTATACTCTTTGGGATTAGTGTTAAACCTAAATAAATGTTATTTGGCGTTTGCGTTGAGCATGAATATGATTTGATCATGTTTATTGCAAGGCGGTTATTCATTTAAAATCAGAGAATAATTGTTGTTCTATTTATATGAATAAAACCTTCAATGGTCATACACCCAATGAAAATAGTTTGTTGGATCTCGATCGTAGTGATACACATATTCATAATATTGAGGCCAAAAGATGCAAAGTTAATAATGATAGTGCAACTTATTTGTGTACTTGCCGTTTAGGTCATATCGATTGTAAAGCGCATGAAGAAACTCCATAAAGATGGGCTTTTGGAATCACTTGATTATGAATCATTTGATGCTTGCGAACCGTGCCTTATGGGCAAGATGACTAAAACTCCGTTCTCGGAACAATGGAACAAGCTCTTGACTTATTGGAAATAATACATACCGATGTATGAAATCCAATGAGTGTTGATGCTCGTGGCAAATATCGTTATTTTTGACCTTCACAAGATGATTTGAGCAGATATGGGTATATCTACTTGATGAAACATAAGTCTGAAATAGTTGAAAGGTTCAAAGAATTTGAGTGAAGTGGAAAAATCATCGTAACAAGAAAATAAAGTTTCTGCGATCGATGCGTGGGCGCGAATATTTGAGTTCTGAGTTTGGTCTTCAATTGAAACAATGTGGAATAGTTTCACAACTCACGCCACACAGAACACCACAGCGTTATGGTGTGTCGACGTCGTAATCATACTTTATTGGATATGGTGCGATCTATGATGTCTCTTCTTGATTTACTGCTATCGTTTTGGGGTTATGCATTAGAGGCGCTGCATTCACGTTAAATAGGGCACCATCTAAATCCGTTGAGATGACACCATATGAATTGTGGTTTAGCAAGAAACCCAAGTTGTCGTTTCTTAAAGTTTGGGGCTGCGATGCTTATGTGAAAAAGTTTCAATCTGATAAGCTCGAACCCAAATCGGAGAATGCGTCTTCATAGAATACCCAAAAGAAACTGTTGGGTACACCTTCTATCACAGATCCGAAGGCAAAACATTCGTTGCTAAAATGGATCCTTTCTAGAAGGAGTTTCTCTCGAAAGAAGTGAGTGGGAGGAAAGTAGAACTTGATGAGATAGCTGTATGTACTCCTTATTGGAAAGTAGTTCATCACAAGAACCGGTTCTGTGACAACTACACCAATTAGTGAGGAAGCTAATGATAATGATCATGAAACTTCAGATCAAGTTTCTCTTGAACCTCGTAGGTCTACGAGTAAGATCCGCACCAGTGGTGCGGTAATCCTATTACGGAAGTCATGTTACTTGACCATGATGAACCTACGAACTATGAGGAAGCGATGATGAGCCAGATTCCATAAAATGGCTAGAGGCCATGAAATCGAGATGGGATCCATGTATGAGAACAAAGTGTGGACTTTGGTTGACTTGCCGATGATCGGCAAGCCATTGAGAATAAATGGATCTTCAAGAGGAAGGCAGGCGTTGATAGTAGTGTTACTATCTACAAAGCTCGACTTGTTGCAAAAGGTTTTTCGACAAGTTCAAGGTGTTGAATACGATGAGACTTTCTCACTCGTATCGATGCTTAAGTCTGTCGAATCATGTTAGCAATTGCCACAATTTATGAAATTTGGCAAATGGATGTCAAAACTACATTCCTGAATGGTTTTCTAGAAGAAGAGTTGTATATGATGCAACGAGAAGGTTTTGTCAATCCTAAAGGTGCTAACAAAATGTGCAAGCTCAGCGACAATCCATCTATGGACTGGTGCAAGCATCTCGGAGTTGGAATAAGCGCTTTGATAAGTTGATCAAAGCATATAGTTTTATCTGAGACTTGCGGAGAAGCTTGTATTTACAAGAAAGTGAGTGGGAGCACTACAAGCATTTCGATAAGTATATGTGAATGACATATTGTTGATTGGAAATAATGTAGAATTATTCTGCAAAGCATAAAGGGATACTTGAATAGGAGTTTTTCAAAGAAAGACCTCGGTGAAGCTGCTTACACATTGAGCATCAAGATCTATATAGATAGATCAAGGCGGCTTGATAAGATTTTTCAATGAGTACATACCTTGATAAATTTTGAAAAAGTTCAAAATGGAGCGATCAAAGAAGGAGTTCTTGCCCGTGCTGCAAGGTGTGAAGTTGAGTAAGACTCAAGACCCGACCATGGCGAGAAAATAGAAAGTGAATGAAAAGTCATTCCTATGCCTCGGTCATAGGTTCTATAAAGTATGCTATCTTTGTGTACCAGATCTATTGTATACCTTGCAATGAGTTTGGCAAAGGAATACAATTTTGATCTAATAGTAGATCCTTTGGACAGCGGTCAAGAATATCCTTAAAAGGACTAAGGAGATGTTTCTCGATTATGGAGGTGATAAAAGAACCCGTCGTAAATGGTTACGTCAATGCAAGCTTTTACACGATCCGGATGACTCTAAGTCTCAATCCGGATACATATTGAAAGTGGGAGCAATTAGCTAGAGTAGCTCCGTGGCGGGAGCATTGTAAACATAGAATATTTGCAAAATACATACGGCTCTGGATAAAGGTATTCAGACCGTTGACTAAGCTTCTCTCACAAGAAAACATGATCACACCTTAGTACTCTTTGGGTGTTAATCACATAGCGATGTGAACTAGATTATTGGCTCTTGGTAAACCCTTTGGGTGTTGGTCACATACGGATGTGAACTATGGGTGTTAATCACGAGCAAAACATGATGTGAATATTGGTGTTAGAATCACATTATGATGTGAACTAGATTATTGACTCTAGTGCAAGTGGGAGGCTGAAGGAAATATGCCCTAGAGGCAATAATAAAGTTATTATTTATTTCCTTATTTCATGATAAATGTTTATTATTCATGCTAGAATTGTATTAACGGAAACATAATACATGTGTGAATACATAGACAAACATAGTGTCACTAGTATGCCTCTACTTGACTAGCTCGTTTATCAAAGATGGTTATGTTTCCTAGCCATGGACAAAGAGTTGTCATTTGATTAACGGGATCACATCATTAGGAGAATGATGTGATTGACATGACCCATTCCGTTAGCCTAGCACTTGATCGTTTAGTATGTTGCTATTGCTTTCTTCATGACTTATACATGTTCCTATAACTATGAGATTATGCAACTCCGTTTACGGAGGAACACTTTGTGTGCTACCAAGCGTCTAGCATGCTGGGTGATTATAAAGGTGTACTACAGGTGTCTCCAAAGGTACATGTTGAGTTGGCGTATTTGAGATTAGGTTTTGTCACTCCGATTGTTGGAGAGGTATCTCTGGGCCCTCTCGGTAATGCTCATCACTATAAGCCTTGCAAGCAATGTGACTAATGAGTTAGTTATGAGATGATGCATTACGTAGCGAGTAAAGAGACTTGCCGTAGCGAGATTGAACTAGGTATTGGATACAAGCGATCGAATCTCGGGCAAGTAACATACCGATGACAAAGGGAACAGCGTATGTTGTTATGCGGTTTGACCGATAAAGATCTTCGTAGAATATGTAGGAACCAATATGGGCATCCAGGTTCCGCTATTGGTTATTGACCGAGAATGGTTCTAGGTCATGTCTACATAGTTCTCGAACCGTAGGAGTCCGCATGCTTAAGGTTTCGATGGCAGTTTTATTATGAGTTTATGAGTTTTGATGTACGAAGAAGTTGAGTCCGGATGTGATCACGGACATGACGAGTCTCGAAATGGTCAAGACATAAAGATCGATATATTGGACAACTATATTCGGACACGGAATTGTTCGAGGTGATTTGGAGAAAAGGAGGAGGAACCCCGGGAGAATATTGGGCCTTATGGGCCTTAGGGAAAGGAGAGAGGCGGCGACATGGGGCGCCCCCTCTGGTCGAGGTGGACTAGGAGGGAGCCCCTTTCCTTCTCCTTCTCCCCTCTTTCCCCTTCTCCTACTCCAGTAGGGAAGTGGAGTCCTACTCCTACTAGGAGGAGGAGTAGGACTCCTTGGCGCCCCCCAAGGGCGGCCTCCTCCCCTTGCTCCTTTATATCTGGGGGGGGGCACCCCATGACACACAAGTTGATCTCACGGATCGTTCCTTAGCGTGTGTGGTGCCCTCTCCACCATATTCCACCTCGGTCATATCGTCGCGGAGTTTAGGCGAAGCCTGCGCCGATAGAAACATCATCATCGTCCTGCGCCGTCGTCTTGTGGAACTCATCTCCGAGCTCGGCTTTGGATCGGAGCCGGAGATCGTCATCGAGCTGAGCGTGTGCTGAACTCGGAGGCCCGTGCGTTCGGTGCTTGGATCGGTCGGATCGTGAAGGCGTCGACTACATCAGCCGCGTTGTGCTAGCGCTTCGCTTACGGTCTCACAGTGCGTGGACAACACTCTCCCCTCTCGTTGCTATGCCATCACCATGATCTTGCAAGGAAATATGCCCTAGAGGCAATAATAAAGTTATTATTTATTTCCTTATTTCATGATAAATGTTTATCATTCATGCTAGAATTGTATTAATTAGGAAACATGATACATGTGTGAATGCATAGACAAACAATATGTCACTAGTATGCCTCTACTAGACTAGCTTGTTAATCAAAGATGGTTATGTTTCCTAACCATGAACAAAGAGTTGTTATTTGATTAACAAGGTCACATCATTAGTAGAATGATCGATTGACATGACCCATTCCATTAGCTTAGCACCACGATCGTTTAGTATGTTGCTCTGCTTTTATCCATGACTTATACATGTTCTGTAACTATGAGATTATGCAACTCCGTTTACGGAGGAACACTTTGGGTGCTACCAAGCGTCTAGCGTAAGCTGGGTGATTATAAAGAAGTACTACAGGTGTCTCCAAAGGCAGATGTTGGGTTGGCGTATTTGAGATTAGGTTTTGTCACTCCGATTGTCGGAGAGGTATCTCTGGGCCCTCTCGGTAATGCACATCACTGAAGCCTTGCAAGCACTACAACTAATGAGTTAGTTGTGAGATGATGTATTACGGAGCGAGTAAAGAGACTTGCGATAGCGAGATTGAACTAGGTATTGGATACCGGCGATCGAATCTCGGGCAAGTAACATACCGATGACAAAGGGAACAACGTATGTTGTTATGCGATCGACCGATAAAGATCTTCGTAGAATATGTAGGAACCAATATGGGCATCAGGTCCGCTATTGGTTATTGACCGAGAATAGTTCTAGGTCATGTCTACATTGTTCTCGAACCGTAGAGTCCATGCAGCAAGGTTTCGATGGCGGTTATTATGAGTTTATGTATTTTGATGTACGAAGAAGTTGAGTCCGGATGTGATCACGGACATGACGAGGAGTCTCGAAATGGTCGAGACATAAAGATTGATATATTGGAAGCCTATGTTTGGAGTTGGAATGGTTCGGGTGGCAGGAATTCTGGGAATCTGGGAGGTTCTGGAACCCCGGGAGGTAAATGGGCCTTAGTGGGCCTCGAGGGAAGAGGAGGGGCCGGCCGGGGTGGTGGCGCGCCCCTCTCCCAGTCCGAATAGGACAAGGAGGAGGCGCCCCCTCCTCTTCCCCTCCCCAATCCTATTCCAACTAGGAAGGGAGTCCTACTCGGTGGGAGTAGGACTCCTCGGCAGCGCCTCCTCTAGGCGGCCGGCCCCCCCCCTCCCTCCTTTATATCTGAGGGCAGGGGGCACCCTAGAACACACAAGTTTGATCTTCGGATCGTTCCTTAGCCGTGTCGGTGCCCCCTCCACCATATTCCACCTCGGTCATACCGTCATGAAGCTTAAGCGAAGCCTGCGCGGTGAAACATCAAGATCGTCCTGCGCCGTCGTCTTGTGGAACTCTCCCTCGACACTCGGCTGGATCGGATCTGAGGGCGTCATCGAGCTGTCGTGTGTCAAGAACTTCGGGGCGTCGAATGCTTGCGCCGGGATCGGTCGGATCGCGAGGAGAGCGTCGACTACTTCCTCTCGTTGTGATCGCTTCGCCGGGTCTCTGAAGGTGCGTAGACAACACTCTCCCCTCTCGTTGCTATACATCACCATGATCTTGCGTGTGCGTAGGAAATTTTTGAAATTACTCGTTCCCCAGCAGTGGCATCGAGCCTAGGTTTTTTATGGTTTGATGTTTTGCGAGTAGAACACAAGTGAGTTGTGGGCGATACAAGTCATACTACCTACCAGCATGTCATACTTTGGTTCAGCGGTATTGTGAGATGAAGCGGCCCGGACCGACATTACTGCGTGCGCTTCTGCGAGACTGGTTTCACCGCTCGAGCACTTTCGTTGCTTAAAGGTGATTGGTGGGTGCTGTCTCTCTCACTTTAGTTGAACCGAGTGTGGCTCGCCGGTCCTTGAGAAGGTTAAAGCGGAGTCTATTTGTGAAATATCGTTGTGGTTTTGATCGTGGGTGAGACTGGTTCTTGCTTAAGCCCGTAGCAGCCACGTAAAATTTGCAACAACAAAGTAGAGGGCGTCTAACTTGTTTTTGCGGGGCATGTTGTGATGTGATATGGTCAAGGCGTGATGCTATATTTTATTGTATGAGATGATCATGTTTTGTAACGAAGTTATCGGCAATGGCAGGAGCCATATGGTTGTCGCTTTATTGTATGCAATGCAATGCATACTGTAATGCTTTACTTTATCACTAAGCGGTAGCGATAGTCGTAGAAGCATAAGTTTGGCGAGGCGACAACGATGCTCGATGGAGATCAAGGTGTCGGCGCGGTGGCGATGGTGATCATGGTGGTGCTGCAAGATGGAGATCATGAAGCACAAGATGATGATGACCATATCATATCACTTATATTGATTTGCATGTGATGTTTATCCTTTTATGCATCTTATCTTGCTTTGATTGGCGGTAGCATTATAAGATGATCTCTCACTAAATTATCAAGAAGTGTTCTCCCGGTATGCACCGTTGCCAAAGTTAAATCGTGCCCGGACACCGCGTGATGATCGGGTGTGATAAGCTCTCGTCCATCTAGCAGGTGCAAGCCAGTTTTGCACCATGAGAATACTCGGGTTATACTTGGCGAGCCTAGCATATGCGAGATATGGCCTCGGAACACGGAGACCGAAAGGTCGGCGTGAATCATATAGTAGATATGATCAACATAAGATGTTCACCATTGAAAACTACTCCATTTCACGTGATGATCGGTTATGGTTTAGTTGATTTGGATCACGTGATCACTTAGATGACTAGAGATGTCTTTCTAAGTGGGAGTTCTTAAGTAATATGATTAATTGAACTTAAATTTATCATGAACTTAGTACTGATAGTATCTTGCTTGTTTATGTTTGATTGTAGATAGATGGCTCGTCTTTGTTGTTCGTTGAATTTTAATCGTTCCTTGAAAGCAAAGTTGAAAGATGATGGTAGCAATTACGGATTGGGTCCGTAACGAGATTATCCTCATTCTGCCTGAGAAGAGTTCGTCTGGATGCACGCTAGGTGCGAACTCTTCTGATGCAAGCTGCGGATGTTATGAGCGTCTGGCGAGCAAAGTGATGACTACTCTATAGTTCGATGTGCCATGCTACGGCTTAGAACCGGGACTTCAACGGCGTTTTGAGCGTCATGGAGCATATGAGATGTTCGGGAGTTGAAGTTAATATTCAACAGAATGCGGATTGAGAGATATGAAGTCTCCAATAAGTTCTATAGCTGCAAGATGGAGGAGAATAGTTACATTAGTGAGCATATACTCGAGAATGTGCAGGTACTACAATCACTTGACACAATTGGGAGTTAATCTTCGGATGATTGTGTCATTGACGAATTCTTCAATCACGCCACCAAGCTACAAAGGCTTCGTGATGAACTATAATATGCAAGGGTTAGTAAAGACTATACAGAGCTCTTACAATGCTAAAGGCTGCGGAGGTAGAAATCAGAAGGAGCATCAAGTGTTGATGGTCAATAAGACCACTAGTTTCAAGAAGAAAGGCAAAGGGAAGAAGAAGGGAACTTCAAGAAGAACAGCAAGCAAGTTCTTTGCTCGGGAGAAAAACCCAAGTCGGACCTAAACACTGGCCGAGTGCTTCTCTCTGCAAGCGGTAGTCCTTTGAGCGGAACTGCCCCAAGTATTTGGCGGATAAGAAGGATGGCAAGGTGAACAAAGGTATATGTGATATACATGTTATTGATGTGTACCTTACTAGAGCTCGTGTAGCTTTTGGGTATTTGATCTTGGTTACATTGCTAATATTTGCAACTTCGAAGCAGGGACTACTGGATTAGCGAACTACGGCAAAGGGCGAGGTGGCGATCTTGGCGTGGGAAATGGTTCCAAAGTCGATGTGATCGCGATCGACGCTACCTCTACATCTACCTTGGGATTAGTTTTAGACCTAAATAATTGTTATTTGGTGCTGCGTTGAGCATGAACATTATATCTGGATCTTGTTTGATGCGAGGCGGTTATTCATTTAAATCGAGAGAATAATGGTTGTTCTATTTATATGAGTAATATCTTTTATGGTCATGCACCCTTGAGAGTGGTCTATTTTGATGAATCTCGATAGTAGTGATACACATATTCATAATGTTGAAACCAAAAGATCAGAGTTGATAATGATAGTGCAACTTATTTGTGTACTTGCCGTTTAGGTCATATCGATTGTAAAGCGCATGAAGAAACTCCATCTTGATGGACTTTTGGAGTCACTTGATTATGAATCACTTGGCACTTGCGAACCGTGCCTCATGGGCAAGATGACTAGAACCCGTTCTCGGTACTATGGAGAACAACAGATTTGTTGGAAATCATACATCTGAGATGTATGTGGTCCGATGAATGTTGAGGCTCGTGGCGGATATCGTTATTTTCTCACCTTCACAGATGACTTAAGCGAGATATGGGTATATCTACTTAATGAAACATAAGTCTGAAACATTTGAAAAGTTCAAAGAATTTGAGTGAAGTTGAAAATCATCGTAACAAGAAAATTAAATTTCTACGATCGATCGTGGAGGTGAATATTTGAGTTCTGAGTTTGGTCTACATTTGAAACAATGCGGAATAGTTTAGCAACTCCATACCGGAACACCACAGCGTAATGGTGTGTCGAGCGTCGTGTCGTACTTTACTAGATATGGTGCGATCTATGATGTCTCTTCTGATTTACCGCTATCGTTTTGGGGTTATGCTCTAGAGGCGGCCGCATTCACCTTGAATAGAACACCGTCGAAATCCGTTGAGGCGACACCTTATGAACTATGGTTTGGCAAGAAACCAAAGTTGTCGTTTCTTAAAGTTTGGGGATCGATGCTTATGTGAAAAAGCTTCAACTGATAAGCTCGAACCCAAATCGAATGTGTCTTCATAGGATACCCAAAGGAGCAGTTGGGTACACCTTCTATCACAGATCCGAAGGCAAGACATTCGTTGCTAAGAATGGATCCTTTCTAGAAGAGTTTCTCTCGAAAGAAGTGAGTGGGAGGAAAGTGGAACTTGATGAGGTAATAGTACCTTCTCCCTTACTTGAAAGTAGTTAAATCGCGAAACCGGTTTACGAGACACCTACACCAAGTAGTGAGGAAGTTGATGATGTTGATCATGAAACTTGAGATCAAGTTACTCTGAGAACCTCGTAGATCAACGAGTAAGATCCGCACGAGTGATGCGGTAATCCTGTTACGGAAATCATGCTACTAGATCATGATGAACCTCGAACTATGAAGAAGCGATGGTGAGCCAGATTCCATAAAATGGCTTGAGGCCATGAAATCGAGATGGGATCCATGTATGAAAACAAAGTATGGACTTTGGTTGACTTGCCGAGGTAGGCAAGCAATAGAAAACAAGTGGATCTTCAAGAAGAAGGCGTGTTGCGGTAATATTCTTGTCTATAAAGCTCGACTTATGCATAAAGGTTTCGACAAGTTCAAGGGATTGACTACGATGAGACCTTCTCACCCGTGGCGATGCTTAAGTCCGTCCGAATCATGTTAGCAATTGCGCATTTTATGATTATGAAATTTGGCAAATGGATGTAAAGCGCATTCTGAATGGATTTACGGAAGAAGAGTTGTATATGATGCAACGAGAAGGTTTTATCGATCAAAGGGAGCTAACAAAGTGTGCAAGCTCGGCGATCCATCTATGGACTGGTGCAAGCATCTCGGAGTTGGAATAAGCGCTTTGATAGTGTGATCAAAGCATTTGGGTTTATCTGAGACTTTTGGAGAAGCTTTGTATTTACAAGAAAGTGAGTGGGAGCTCTGTAGCATTTACGATATTATATGTAGATGACATATTGCTGATCGGAAATGATATAGAATTCTGGATAGCATAAAGGGATACTTGAATAAGAGTTTTTCAATGAAAGACCTCGGTGAAGCTGCTTACATATTGGGCATTAAGATCTATAGAGATAGATCAAGGCGGCAATTGGACTTTCACAAAGCACATACCTTGACAAAATTTTGAAGAAGTTCAAAATGGATCAAGCAAAGAAAGGGTTCTTGCACGTGTTACAAGGTGTGAAGTTGAGTAAGACTCAATGCCCGACCACTGCGAGAAGATAGAGAAAATGAAAGATGTTCCTATGCTTGACCATAGGCTCTATCATGTATGCAATCTTGTGTACGGACTGATGTGTGCCTTGCTATAAGCCTAGCGAGGGAGGTACCAAAGTAATCGAGTGGATCCTTTGGACAGCGGTCAAGAACATCTGAAATACGAAAAGGACTAAGGATATGTTTCTCGTATATGGAGGTGACAAAGAGCTCATAAATGGCAGTTACGTTGATGCAAGCTTTGACACTGATCGAGACGATTCTAAATCGCGAGACGGATCGTATTTACACTAAGCGGAGGAGCTGTCGGTTGGTGCAGTTCTAAACAAAGCGTCGTGGCGGGATCTACATGTGAGCGGAGTACATAGCAACCGGAAGCAGCTAATGAAGATGCGGATGAAGGAGTTCATATCCGATCTAGGTGTCATACCTAGTGCATCGGGTCAATGAAAATCTTCTGTGACAATCTTGGAGCAATTGCCTTAGCGAAGGAATCCAGATTTCACAAGAGGACCAAGCACATCAAGAGGCGCTTCAATTCCATCGGGACTTAGTCGGTGGGAGACATAGAGATTTGCAAGATACATACGGATCTGAATGTTGCGAGACCGTTGACTAAGCCTCTTCCACGAGCAAAACATGATCAGCACCAAGACTCCATGGGTGTTAGAATCATTACTATGTAATCTAGATTATTGACTCTAGTGCAAGTGGGAGGCTGAAGGAAATATGCCCTAGAGGCAATAATAAAGTTATTATTTATTTCCTTATTTCATGATAAATGTTTATCATTCATGCTAGAATTGTATTAACAGGAAACATGATACATGTGTGAATGCATAGACAAACAACATGTCACTAGTATGCCTCTACTAGACTAGCTTGTTAATCAAAGATGGTTATGTTTCTAACCATGAACAAAGAGTTGTTATTTGATTAACAAGGTCACATCATTAGTAGAATGATCGATTGACATGACCCATTCCATTAGCTTAGCACCACGATCGTTTAGTATGTTGCTCTGCTTTTATCCATGACTTATACATGTTCTGTAACTATGAGATTATGCAACTCCGTTTACGGAGGAACACTTTGGGTGCTACCAAGCGTCTAGCGTAAGCTGGGTGATTATAAAGAGTACTACAGGTGTCTCCAAAGGCAGATGTTGGGTTGGCGTATTTGAGATTAGGTTTTGTCACTCCGATTGTCGGAGAGGTATCTCTGGGCCCTCTCGGTAATGCACATCACTTGAAGCCTTGCAAGCACTACAACTAATGAGTTAGTTGTGAGATGATGTATTCGGAGCGAGTAAAGAGACTTGCGTGCGAGATTGAACTAGGTATTGGATACTGACGATCGAATCTCGGGCAAGTAACATACCGATGACAAAGGGAACAACGTATGTTGTTATGCGATCGACCGATAAAGATCTTCGTAGAATATGTAGGAACCAATATGGGCATCAGGTCCGCTATTGGTTATTGACCGAGAATAGTTCTAGGTCATGTCTACATTGTTCTCGAACCGTAAGGTCCATGCAGCAAGGTTTCGATGGCGGTTATTATGAGTTTATGTATTTTGATGTACGAAGAAGTTGAGTCCGGATGTGATCACGGACATGACGAGGAGTCTCGAAATGGTCGAGACATAAAGATTGATATATTGGAAGCCTATGTTTGGAGTTGGAATGGTTCGGGTGAAGCAGAATTCTGGGAATCAGGGAGGTTACGGAACCCCGGGAGGTAAATGGGCCTCGGTGGGCCTCGAGGGAGAAGAGGAGGGGCGGCCGGGGGTGGCGCGCCCTCTCCCCAGTCCGAATAGGACAAGGAGGAGGCGGCCCCCTCCTCTTCCCCTCCCCAATCCTATTCCAACTAGGAAGGGGAGTCCTACTCGGTGGGAGTAGGACTCCTCAGCGCCTCCTCTGGGCGGCCGGCCTCCCCCTCCCTCCTTTATATCTCGGGGGGGGGGCACCCTAGAACACACAAGTTTGATCTACGGATCGTTCCTTAGCCGTGTCGGTGCCCCCTCCACCATATTCCACCTCGGTCATCCGTCATGAAGCTTAAGCGAAGCCTGCGCCGTGAAACATCAAGATCGTCCTGCGCCGTCGTCTTGTGAAACTCTCCCTCGACACTCGGCTGGATCGGTCTGAGGGCGTCATCGAGCTGTCGTGTGTCAAGAACTCGGGCGTCGAATGTGGCGCCGGGATCGGTCGGATCGCGAGGAGAGCGTCGACTACTTCCTCTACGTTGTGATCGCTTCGCCGGGTCTCTGAGTGCGTAGACAACACTCTCCCCTCTCGTTGCTATACATCACCATGATCTTGCGTGTGCGTGGAAATTTTTGAAATTACTCGTTCCCCAATAAGCGGAACCTGGATGCTCATATTGGCTCCTACATATTCTCTGAAGATCTTTATCGGTCAACTGCATAACAACATACATTGTTCCCTTTGTCATAGGTATGTTACTTGCAGAGATTGATCGTCGGTATCTCAATACGGCTCAATCTCGTTACGGCAAGTCTCTTTACTCGTTATGTAATGCATCATCCATAACTAACTCATTAGTCACATT
>JAHHZJ010009424.1:0-16333 GCA_021437245.1 Aegilops speltoides
CGATAGACACCTATCGGAACCACGAGAAAAATCTCCGTGTCTCCAAATTATGCTTTGCTCTTCTCCACCTCTCATTTACTATAACGCAATTTACTTTCCGCTGCCACAACTCTAGAATTGCATGTGTAGGGTGATACTTGACTTGGTTATCATTGTGAACTTGCTAAGAATCTACTCCAATCAAAAGGCTAAATTTTTAAGTTGTCAAGTAGTCTAATCACCCCCTCTAGACATACTTCCGATCCTACAAGTGGTATCGAGCTTTGGTCTCCATTGATTGGTTTCATTGCATTGACTCCATAAGCTTGGTTTCACAACCTAGGAGAGTATGGCGCCTAGTGAGGGTAATTTTCGAGAGGTCCTTACTTTGATGGTTCAAATTTTGCTAGTTGGAAGCATAAAATGAAAATGCATATTCTTGGACATAACCCTCGCCAGATGGGGCATTATTTGTGTTGGCTTGCAAGGTGAGTTCTTCGAGGAAGGAAAAGTTCCGGATCGCGAAGCTATCATGGATGAGTTATGGATGTTACGTAACAATGCTCAAGCTTGTGACATTCTCTTCAATGCTTTGTGTCCCGAGGAGTTCAACAAGATCATCCGCCTTGAGAATGCAAAAGAGATTTGGGATACTTTGGTCGAAATGCACGAAGGTACCGAGTCCGTGAAGGAATCAAAGCTAGATGTTCTTCAAGGTCACTTGACAAGTTCAAGATGAAGGAAGGTGAAGGAGTCGCTGAAATGTACTCTAGGCTTGCTCTCATCACCAATGAGATGGCAGGCTTAGGAAGTGAAGAAATGACCAATCGATTCATCATCAAGAAGATTCTCGTAGCTTTGATGGAAAGTATGACACCGTGCACTTTGATCCAAATGATGCCAAACTACAAAGATCTCAAGCCTACCAAGTCATTGGAAGGATTGTTGCTCATGAGATGACACTTAAAGATAAGGAAGAGCTTCACAACAAGTCAAGTGGTGCTTATAAAGCTGCGCTTGAAGCTCCCACAACCTCAAGTGACAAGCTAGTTTCCAATGAAGAGATAAGCCTAATGGTGAAGAACTTCAACAAATTCTACAAGAGTAGAAGCAAGGAAAGAAGCTCAAAGTCTAGATCATATGATGAAAAGAGATCTTCTAGTCGGATCAAATCTGCTACAATTGTGGAAGACCCGACACTACTCAAATGAGTGTTCGACTCCCCACAAGAGAAGAGAAGAATTCCAAGAAGAAGAAGCTCAAGAGAAGAGTCGCCGAAAGAGAGAAGGAGTAGAGATGATCGTTAGGAACGAAGATCCTCTCGGAGAAGCAAGGATTCGAAAGGAAAGACAAGTCATCAAGGAGCTACACAAGAAGAAAACATCAAGCTCATGTTGGTGAATGGGTTTCCGCTTCCGACTCGGATACAATCACTCCAAAGAAGCTATCACTCCAACTCCGAATACAACCAAGATGAAGGTGTTGCGGTCTTGCTCTCGTGTCCTCCAACTCCAACTCCTATGACATATTTGATTCACCAAATGAGGGAATTGGAAGATGCTTCATGGCAAAAGGCCCCAAGGTATCACATCCTGAGTTTATTGACTTTGATAGTGATGAGGATGACTTGCTTGGTGAAGATGAGCTTTACATGATAAATCTAGTGAGCTTAGTAATGATGAACATGCTAGTAGTCTTTATAGTCGAGAAGAGTCGAATGACAATGCTATGAAGGAGATTGAGCGCCTAACTAAAGAACTAAACACTCTTAAGTTAGCTCATGAAACAACTCAAGAAGATCATAGAGAGCTCCTAAGATCTCATGAGAAGCTACGCTCTGAGAAGCTCAATCTAGAGCAAGAACATGAGTTTCTAAAAGCTATCAATGACGATCTTCAAAGAAGAGTTCTTCATATCTTGCCAAACGACTTCTCTTGTCTAATTTCTTGCCACCTATCAAAACTAAGCATGACAAGCATAAGAAAAATTCTTCATCTAGTAGTAACAATAATCATGCTAAATCAAATGTTGTTACTTCTAGTAATTCTCTTGATTCCACTAACAATGTTTCAAGCCAAGTTTCACTTGAGCAAGAAAATAGTCTATTGAAAGGGATTATAGAGAAAGGTGTTCACAAGAGTCTTGCCGAAGCAAGAGCTTTGAGGAAATTGTTCGCAAACAAGGAAGACACTGAAGAATCAAGGAATTGGTTTTGAGCGAAAGTTCAACGCCGAGGGTGTTGAATGGGAAGAAGGTCAATATCCCACTCCAAAGTTTGTCTCTCAAGAGGAGAAGTATGATCCTACTTCTTCCAATGAGGAACAAGCTCAAGATGACCTTCCACCACAAGACCACAAGCTAAAAGGCAAGGACAAGCTTCAAGAGGAGATTGATGCATTCATTGAAGCACCCAAGGCCATGGTCAAGTGGGTTCCCAAGGCAACTTCAAGTTCTACTTGACAAGCTCAACTACTACCCCAAGGATTCCCATCAAGATGATGTGGATCCCAAGAAGAAGAACTAGAGAGTTCTTGAGGGTGACTCCGCCAACATACTTCACTCACATTCATTTTGGCAAGGACTTGTGCAATCAACTTCCACATCTTGCACTAGTTCATGGAGTCACAAACCCTCATGTTGGTAAGTCAAGGGACAAGGTAATCATTGCTTTCATGGACATCATCTATTGTGTACTTCAATCTATGTCCATGGATATCCTTGTTTGTTCCTTGTGGGACTAACCCATGTAGGTATTGAAAGTGCCCGAATCCAAAGGATTGCTCCTAACTCTTGATGATCTTCATCAACATTGAGCATCCACATCTTCAACATCTACATGAAGTCTTCAACGACAACCCAAGGTTAGTTTGACCCTGTAAAAGGGGTTCTCACATCAAGGGGGAGCTTTGCTCTAAAGAAATGAGCTAAAGCATCTTCTAATGATGTGAACACATTAATGCTTTTATGGAAAAGTGGTAACCCCACTTGTGCTTAAACGATGAGTATGACCTATGATCAAATGTTCTCATTTGACTCCTAAGTCATATATACTCATATATAGATGACCTAGTCATCGCCAAATTGTGTGCTAGCTGTTAGTGTTTTGTTTGTGCATGTTTGACACATATTTCATTTGCTATCTTATTGTGTGAGCATGTTGGATGCATGATTTTATCCATTCGAGGACATCCATTTGTTGCTTTGGTCTTTGGTTTTTTCTTTTGACCAAATGGATGGACAAGAATGCCTAAGTTCCTCCCCTAGCTATCTATGCTTTCTTGTCTCAAACTCTATTCATGCTTATATCACAAACTTTGAACAAGACTTTTTCTGACGCAGACGAGTGAGGAGCACTCGAGCCACCGATCCGCCAAAAGCCTAACTTCCAAAACCTTCTAAGTACTTTCGTCAAACCGATATACTCAAATCGGACAGATCAAATCACTTGATTGATCTAGGTTTTCACCTCGGTGAAACCGAAGTTTCAATTTCAAGCGTGATCTGGTGTGTAATCGCACGCAGCTAACCATCTCGGTCCCACCGAAGTTTTCAAACTCGTCCCACCGACACCAAGGGTATATATACCGAGGACAGCTGCTGATTACTTCTTCAAACGCTCGCCTCAAACCTTCACGCTGCCGCCGCTTTGGTCTCCGGATCGCCTCCGCCATCAGGCGCCGCTGGTCTCCATCGCCGCCACGGCCTCTTTACTCGCCGTCAGCCAGAGTGAAGCTCCACCGCATTGGGTGAGTTTCATCCTCTCTCGTGCTCCAACCGCTGATTCAATGCACGATAGGTGTTGTCATGTTTCTTGCCAAGATTGAAATCTTCCTATCCAGCCGCTTAGGTCATAGAACAAAATTCGAGTGAAAATTTTAGGTTAGGTTTCCACGAACACATCTCGGTGTGACCGATTTGACATTCTTGGATCGACCGACGGCCTTCCGCCATTGACCGATCGCACTTTTCGTTAAACCGAAGTTGTGCAAATCGGTAAGACCGGTGAGGATTTAGTGAAACCCTAGTGTTCTCGGCTAGACTGAAACCCATTTCGTCCAACCAAAGTGGTGTATGTGGTCTGTTTAGACACTTCGGATTCACCGAATTTATAGACTCGGTCGAATCACATGTATTCTGTGAAAACCTAAAACTAAAGTTTGAACTCATTCTTTTGCAAAATCCTCCGCAGTTTGTGATAACTCTTCTATTCTCGCCTATACCTATTCTATTCAAAAGTTGTCACTACATGTCTGATGGAAGTGACAATGTAACAGGTCCGAAGCGCAGTTGAGATTCCCGAGGCAAGGACAAGTCCGTAAGAAAGGCCAGATGATGGAGAGAGAAGCACTCAAGTGGACTGCCCGCAGAGCCGGCCCAGGGCTGTGGAGGAAAGAGGAATCGATGAGGAGGATTCAGACTTTGTTGCAGATGAGGAGATAACTTCTAAGCCAAAAGGCAAGTGGTTGCCAAGGCTATCAAGGGCAACAACAAAGAAAGGCACCAGCAAGGTAAAGAACCACCACAGAAAGAAGCTCAAGATGGAAGAAGAAACTCCAAGAAGATCAAGAAAACTTCCAAGAGGAAGAGGCTAGTTCATGAAGAAGCCGATGATGATTCCGATGAGGAAGCACCCCAGCCTCCTCAAGGTAAGTTGATGGGAGATGCCATCGTAAGGTGAGCACCCACAAAGCTAAGCCATCGCCCAAGCAAAGGCAGCTAAGCCAAACCTGCTGCCAAGCCAAAGAAGACTGTGAGGAACATACCGCCTCGAGAAGAAGAAGGACAATGTGCCACCAGAACTGGATGATGAGGCCTATGTTTTGTCAAGCTTTACAGTAAATTGCCAGCCATAATGATGCTCATCCTCGAGCTGAAAATATGAAGGAGAGGAAGGATAAAGGTCTCAGTGCTATGGAGGCAAGTTGATCCATATGCCACTGTGGAGAAGAACAGCAATTGACTCAAGATTCCACACTAGAGAGCAACAAGATTTTATGAGACAAAGGCTCATGGATAAGAAGCCAATTGTTACGATAACCCGATATGTAGACCGGAAATACATCGACAAAGTGAAGAGCACAGAGACTATTTCCCACATGTGCATGAAAGCTTCACCGCTTGTGGGATTGCAGAGTTTGTTGGTCGGTTGATCGCTTGGAATGATGAGATGATGCATGCGCTTCTATGCCACCGCACACTTCTATCCAGATGGCGTAATTGTATGGATGATGTATGCAAGTAGATTCCATTCAACTCGTGAAGAATGGAGAGCATTGTTGAATGCTCCAAAGATCAAGGGATGATGATGTTGATGTGTATGGCATTCCAAGAAAATCACGAAGTCTATGAAGAACATGTACAATGAGGTACCGAGAAGGATGTAGAGATATGGAAGCTTGGTTCAGCTTATTATCTTCGTGCAGTGTCTCCCAACCACTAACACCATTCTCGAGGCATACTTTGATGCCTAAGTCAGAGACCACCGCATGATAAGAGGGTATTCTATCAACATGCTGCACATTCTAGATCGTAGATCACACCTTTTAAGGTGATGGACCCGATAGTAGAGACTATCAAGAGGACAGCAGCAGCACTGTAAGAGGTCGTGGGTTTGCTCCGCATATTCAGATGCATGCTAATGCCAAGTTTGGCACGGACACCTACCGCTGGATAGACCCCACTTGCCACCGCAGCCTCGAACATGAAGATAATGAGATTGTGATGACCGAGGATGCTCCCACATCCTGCTGAAGGACATGCTAAGTCCAAGTCGCCAAACAAGCTAAAGTCGAGAAGGAAGCAAAGAAGAAGCCCAAGAGCGCTGCGACAATCTCTTGAAGCCACTCAGAGAATTGAGCTACGCCACAGCCATAGTGCGCCTCAGAGAGCCTTGAGAGGATAGTTGAAGATAAGTTCCATGCTCGACGCTGTCGATCAAGTGCAGGTCACCGCCAACAAGCTTGAGGCGTACATCGAGGAAGCTAAGAGGGAGAAGGCAGAGCTCATGAAGGAGATGGAAGGTGATATGGTCCAGATGACTATGAGCAGCCTGGCTGCAGGCCCACAAAGCCCAGATCACCTGCTATTCCAAAGGATGCACCCTGTGGCTACTACATCAAGACCTCCTACAGCTCCATCGGGCCCAAAGACTACCCAAAGATTCACCTCCAGCTCCACAGATTTCAAACAGCTTTAGAGATGCAGCTATCTCCACTCCATCGACGCGCAGCATGCGAGCCGCCAGAGTCCCGAGTGACGATTAGCTCTATACCTTCTAACTTTTGGTAACTTGTTGCCAAAGGGGAGAAATGTATAGATCATAGGCTTCAGAGAGAGAGTGCTCGTTTTTGCTTTTTCGCTTATGGGTTTTCCTTGAGATACTTTTGAGTTCTTTGAGACATTTCGTGTTTGATACTACGCTTGTTTATCTTGATGAGTGCTTGATCATACTATGCTTAATGTGTGCTTGATGCTTATCATATTCCATTCATATCTTGTATGATCATTTACTCATGTCTTGGTAATTGGGTGCATGTTATTCATTCTTATCATTTTGTGCGCTTCCACCAAGATGTATGTGACATGGAAGAGTAACCCATGATCCTAATCGATTGTGCATTTGCATTCAAACGCAAATCTTAAATAATGCACAAATTTAGGGGAGCTCTTGCTTATCACATACTTCTCAAAGCGTATTTATGTTATTCATTGATTATATCATTTGTCGGTTTGATCTATATAAGTTGTCATCAATTACCAAAAAGGGGAGATTGAAAGTGCAACTAATCCCCGTGGTTTTGGTAATTAATAACAACATATATATCATTGAACTAATCATTTCTTGAGAATATTTCGTAAAGTTCAAGGATATGGGTATGGCAATGACCGATGATGTGGACCCCTCAAAATGCTAAGGAAAACATTGGCAAAAGCTCAAGACTCCATTTTTGGTTTAGTGATCCAAGATCACATTGAGTCCATAGGAAAGCCAATACTATTAAAAGGGATGAGGTTATGATGATGATCTCTGTTGCTCTAAGTGCTTAGTGATTTATCTCTCAAACTATCGCAATCTTTCATTCCAACATAAACTCATAAGTAATCTCGGTCCCACCGATTCCAAACTCCAACCACACCGAGATGAACCACCTCACCATATACCCAAACCCTAAGAATTTCGGATTTTCCGATTCCAAACTCGGTCATACCGAATTGGTGTTGCCAAGCTTTCAGAATCCTTCAGACTCAAATCGGTGTCACCGAGATGAGAAAGTCGGTCCCACCGAGATTGGCAAACCCTAGACTTTGGAAGAATCGGACTAACCGAGATTGTTTTTCGGTCCCACCGAAAATCCCAACGCTCACAAGATTTGAACTTTCTGTCCTCACCGAAGTTGTCAACTTCGGTCCTAACCGAGATTGGTCAAATGTGTAACGGTTGGATTTTGTGTGGAGGCTATAAATACCCCTCCACCTCCTCTTCATTCGTGGAGAGAGCCATCAGAAAGAACTACCACTCCTACCTTACATTTCTGAGAAGAAACTACCTACCCTTGTGTTGAGATCAAGTTGCTCCACTCCCACCATATGAAACTTGATTTCTAGCCTTCCCAAGTTGCTTTCCACTCAATCCTTTCTTCCACCACAGCCAAATCAGTGAGGAGAGTTGAGTGTTGGAGAGATTATCATTTGAAGCACAAGAGCAAGGAGTTCATCATCACCAACCCCATCTATTACCTTTTGAGGGTGGTGCCTCCTAGATTGGTTAGGTGTCGCTGGGAGCCTCCACATGATGTGGAGTTGAACCAAGGAGTTTGTAAGGCAAGGAGATCGCCTTACTGTGAAGATCTACCTGAGTAAGGCTAGTCCTCCGTGGGCGAAGCGCTATGATGGCATAGACAAGGTTGCTTCTTCGTGGACCCTTCGTGGGTGGAGCCTCGCGTGGACTCTCGCAGCAAGTACTTCCTCCGTGGGTTGAAGTCTCCATCAACGTGATTGACGATATAGCATACCTATCGAACCACGAGAAAAATCTCCGTGTTTCCAAATTGCGCTTGCTTTTCTCCACCTCTCATTTACTATAATCGCAATTTACTTTTCCGCTGCCACAACTCTAGAATTGCATGTAGGGTGATACTTGACTTGGTTATCATTGTGAACTTGCTAAGAATCTACTCCAATCAAAAGGCAAATTTTTGTTGTCAAGTAGTCTAATCACCCCCTCTAGACATACTTCCGATCCTATTAGCCGTGGAGAGGCTGTCAGATTCCTGTGCCCACATCGAATAGCGTACTCGATCGGGGTCCTCGTGGAACCGGAGCAAATTGCTAGTTCAAAATCTCGGACTCTGTCATCTCCGCAGATCTCACGATAAGCTCTTCCTTCTCCGCGCATTCTCAATGTCTCGCCTCAGTTTGTTTTGACAATACTTGTACTTCAAATAAAATTTTCACGCCCGTAGAGCGTGATCTTGTCCTCAACAACTTTCTCTAAGCTTTTCTCGAGACCTGCATATCGTCGCTGTACTGTTCAATGCTCAGTAAATTTTCAAGAATTTCGCTTCTGCTTCCTTGGTTTAGCTGCCGTCACGCTTCCCTTTGTTGTCAGCCTTTGGCTTTTAGCGCCTTCAATCTTTGGCTTGACCTTCAACAGATGTCTGGATCCTCCTCATCCATCACAACAACATTGTCTTCTTCATGCTCCGCTGCAATGGTAAATGTGCTCTATCCAACAAGAATGTGCCCGTACAAACTTGGCATTGATAAGCATCTCTAATCATCGCCAGGCAACCACATGACCTTTTCTCTGTCAAATGCAGCCCCTCTTAATGGTTTCTTACCATCAAGTCCATCACCTTGAAAGGTGCTTCTCATCAAGTATGTGCAAGATGTTGATAGAGTATCCTCCGATCATGCGATGATCTCTTATTTGGGCATCAAGGTATGCCTCGTAATGGTATTAATGGTAAGTAAGCTCGCTCGAGATAGTAGATCGTATTTAGCCTGCAGATTCCCAAATCCTTTGCTGAATCTCTTTGTACATGTTCTTCATGGATTCATGATTCTTCTTGGAATCCTACATATCAATATCATCTTCTTCGCAGACCGAGCATTCGTAAGTTCTGCTCATTTTTCAATGGAAGAAGAGAATTCTCGACCTTCGCCATCCATATAATCTTCCCATCGTAGAAGTGAGTCTGTGGCATAGAATTGCATTATCATTCCTGCTGTCCAACCGGGTCAATTTCTCGACCAACAAAGTCCGCAGAACTCCACATGCCGTGAAACTTTCATGCACATGTGGAAAGAAATCTCAGGTTTTCGCTGTACAATGTACTTCCAAATAATATATCGGGTGTCTCATGACTATGGGCTTTGTCCATCAAAGACGCGGTCTCATAGAAGTCCCGCTGCTCTCTCGTGTGAAATCTGGGATCTACAAAGAGCTTTTCTCCTCAAGCATATGGGTACGGCTTTGTCTCCATAGCTCCGAGACCTTTATCTTTCCTTGCTTCATATCCTCAGAATGAGGATGAGCATCATTATGTAGTGAAGTTTTGGACGAAGTTTCGCAAAAATCGGTGCCTCATCATCTGACACTCCAGGCACATCATCTTTGTTCTTTCGTCGACGCCGAATGTTCCCCGACGGTCTTCTTGGCTTGGCAAGAAGTTTTGTCGGAGCTGCCTTTAGCCGGAGCAGATTTCTTGTCTTTGATGTGGCTCCAGCCTTAATGGCATCACCCATGAGCTTCGCTTGAGGAGTAGGTCGGGTGCTTCCTCATCCTCATTCTCTCCGCCACGTCATCATGCACTACCTCCCTTCTTGGAGGTTTTTTCACTTTGCTTGCAAATGCTTTCTCCCAACTTTAGCTTTAGCAACAAAGGATCGCTTGATTCTTTGCTCGTGCCCTTCTTAGTTTGTCGATCCTGTGGCTCTTTGGCAACAACCTTCCTTTGGGCTTGAGGTCACTCTTCCTCAAAAACAAAAATCAATCCTCATCATCTCAATTCCTTCTTTCTAGCTCCGTATGCTGCGGAGGCAAGCCACTTGGTGTACTCCTCTCACCATCATCCGATGATGGCCGGGTCGTGACTAGTGCCTGCCTCTCCTGAATGTCTCGCAATGGGTGTCTCTGACTGCTCGATCTGCCACTGTATCCATATGGCTGATAACCCGTGAATAGATAAGGTGTAGGCAGAGAAGAAGAGTCATCACAAACCGTAAGTTTTTGCAAAAAATGAGTTCAAATTCTAGTATTAGGTTTTCACGTAACATATTTCGTCGATCGAGTTTATGATTCGGTGAATCAAGTGTTAAACAGAGCTTGGCACACCACTTTCGTTTGATCAAGTGGGTTTCGGTCCTGGCCGAAACACTAGGTTTCACAGTAATCCTCATTTCGGTCACACCATTTGGCACAACTTTGTTGGACCGAAAGGGTGTAAAGGTAATGGCCATAGGCCAAATCGGTCATACTTAAAATGTAAAATCGGTCTCACCGAGATGTGTTCATGGAAACCCAACCCTAAAACTTTACTCAATCTAGTCCAAACGAACTAATCCCGTGTACAGAGGATTTCAATCATGGCAAGATACTAGGCAAACCAAACGGCATTGAATCGGAGATGGAGCATCGAGGATCAAACTCACCCTAACTTGGTGGAGTTTTTTCACGGCGCAATGGCTCTGGAGGAGATGTCCGCTGATTTGGCGACGTGAGACCCACGGCGCAGGGCGACAAAGCGATTTACCGAGACGATCCGGAGACCAAACACGCGTTAAGGGGTGGGAATAAACGCTTGAAGTAGGAATCAAGGCGCTGCCCTGAGAGTATATATACCTCTTTGTCAGTCGGTGGACGAAGTTAAAACCTGTGGCACCTAGATGGATAACCGCTAGGCAATTATGCACTTCGTCACTCGGTCAATACTGAACACAACTCGGTTTCACCGAGGTGAAACCCAGATAAGTCTAAATGCTTTGCCTCTACCGAAGTTGGAGTGAGTTGGTCCGATCAAATCAATTAGAAGGTTTTGGAAGTTACTCGACGATCGGGTGGTGGCTCCTTAAAGCCTCACCCGAGGGTCCCAAAATGACTTGTTCAAAGTTTGTGATGTAAGCATGAATAGAATTTGAGACAAGAAAGCATAGATAGCTAGGGAGGTACTTTAGGCATTCTTGTTCATCCATTTGGTCGAAAACTCAAAACCACTCAAAACAACAAATGATGATGTCCCTAATGGATAAAATCATGCATCCAACATGCTCACACAATAAGATAGCAAATGAAATATGTGTCAAACATGCACAATCAAAACTCTAGCAACTAACACATTAATTTGTCGATGACTAGGTCATCTTTATATGAGTATATTGACTCTAGGAGCCAAATGAGAACATTTGATCATAGGTCATACTCATCGCTTAAGCCCAACTGGTAAGTTACCACTTTTACATAAAGCATTGATGTGTTCACATCATTTGAAGATGCTTTTAGCTCAATTTTTAGAGCAAAGCTCCCCTAGATGTGAGAACCCTTTAAAGGGTCAAACTAACCTTGGGTTGTCGTAGAAGACTTCATGTAGATGTTGAAGATGTGGATGCTCAATGTTGATGGAGATCATCAAGAGTTGGGAGCTATCCTTTGATTCGGCACTTTCAATACCTACATGGGTTAGTCCCACAAGGAACAAACAAGGATATCCATGGACATAGATTGAAGTTCACAATAGATGATGTCCATGAAAGCAATGATTACCTTGTCCCTTGACTTACCAACAAGAGGGTTTGTAGACTCCATGAACTAGTGCACGATGTGGAAGTTGATTGCACAAGTTTTGCCAAAATGAATGTGAGTGAAGTATGTTGATGGAGTCACCTTCAAGAACTTTTTAGTTCTTTCTTCTTCGATCCACATCATCTTGATGGGAATCCTTGGGGTTGTAGTTGAGCTTGACGAAGTAGAACTTGACGCTTCTTTGGGAACCCACTTTGACCATGGCTTGAGGTGCTTCAACAAATGCATCAATCTCCTCTTGAAGCTCTGTTCTTGCCTTTTAGCTTGTGGTCTTGTGGTGGAAGGTCATCTTGAGCTTGTTCCACATTGAAGAAGTAGGATCATATTCTCCTTTGAGGAACAAACTGTGGAGTAGGATATTGACCTTTCTTCCCATTCAACACCTTCGGGCGCTGAACTTTCGCCAAAACCAATTCCTTGATTCTTCCGGTGCCTTCCTTGCTTAACAATTTCTCAAAGTTCTTGCTTCCCAAGAAGGCTCTTGTAGACACCTTTCTATAATCCCTTTCAATAAACTATTTTCTTGCTCAAGTGTAACTTGGCTTGAAACATTATTAGTGGAATCAAGAGAACTACTAGAAGCAACAATATTGGATTTAGCATGGTTATTGTTACTACTAGAGAGAGAATTTTTCTTATGCTTGTCATGCTTAGTCTTAATGGGTGGCAAGAAATTAGACAAGAGAAGTCGCTTGGCAAGATATGAAGAACTCTTCTTTCAAGATCGCTATTGATTGCTTTTAGAAACTCATGTTCTTGCTCTAGAGTGAGCTTTCGAAGTTTAGCTTCTCATGAGATCTTAGGAGCTCTCTATGATCTTCTTGAGTTGTTTCATGAGCTAACTTAAGAGTGTTTAGTTCTTTAGTTAGACGCTCAATCTCCTTCATAGCATTGTCATTCCACTCTTCTCGACTATAAAGACTACTAGCATGTTCATCATTACTAGGCTCACGGATTTATCATGCAAGAGCTCATCTTCACCAAGCAAGTCATCCTCATCACTATCAAAGTCAATGAATCTGTGGTGATACCTGGGGCCTTTAGCCATGAAGCATCTTCCAATTCCCTCATTTGGTGAATCAAATAAGTCGAGGAGTTGGAGTTGGAGGATACGAGAGCAAGACCGCAACACCTTCATCTTGACAGTAGTGGAGTTTGAGTGATAGCTTCCTTCGATTGATTGTCGGAGTCGAGCCGGAGACCCATTCACCCACATGAGCTTGATGTTTTCTTCTTGTGTAGCTCCTTGATGACTTGTCTTTCCTCTCCTAATCCTTGCTTCTTCCTCGAGAGGGTCTTCGCTCATAACGATCATCTCTCGCTTCCTTCTCTTCCGAGGTGACTCATTCTTGAGCTTCTTCTTCTTGAGATTCTTTTCTTCTTGTGTGGGAGCCGAACACTCATTTGAGTAGTGTCCGGTCTTCCACAATTGTAGCAGCTTCCATCACGACTAGAAGATCTCTTTTCATCATATGAATCTAGACTTTGAGCTTCTTTGCTTTCTATTCTTTGTAGAATTTGTGAAGTTCTTCACCATTAGGCTTATCTCTTCATTGAAACTAACTTGTCACTTGAGGTTGTGGGAGCATCACTTGTAGCTTTGTAAGCACCACTTGACTTGTTGTGAAGCTCTTCCTTATCCTTAAGTGTCATCTCATGAGCAACAATTCTTCCAATGACTTCTGTTGGCTTGAGATTCTTGTAGTTTGGCATCATTTGGATCAAAGTGCACATGGTGTCATACTTTCCATCCAAAGCTCGAGAATCTTCTTGATGATGAATCGGTCGGTCATTTCTTCGCTTCTAAGCCGGCAATCTCATTTGTGATGAGAGCAAGCCTAGAGTACATTTCAAATGAATTCTTCACCATCCTTCATCTTGAACTTGTCAAGTCGACCTTGAAGAACATCTAGCTTTGATTCCTTCACTGACTCGTACCTTCGCGGCATTTCAACCAAAGTATCCCAAATCTCTTTTGCATTCTCAAGACGGCTGATTTTGTTGAACTCCTGGGACACAAGGCATTGAAGAGAATGTCACAAGCTTGAGCATTGTTTTGCAACATCCGCAATTCTTCCGCTAGAAGCCATGATCCGAACTTTTCCTTCCTCAAGAATTCACCTTGCATACCAACACAAATAATGCCCCATGGCTGGGTTATGACCAAGAATATGCATTTTCATTTTATGCTTCCAACTAGCAAAATTTGTACCATCAAAGTAAGGACCCTCATTTAAAATTACCCTCACTAGACGCCCATACTCTCCTAGGTTGTGAAACCAAGCTTATGGAGTCCAATGCAATGGAAACCAATACAATGGAGACCAAAGCCTGATACCACTTGTAGGATCGAAAGTATGTCTAGAGGGGGTGATTAGACTACTTGACAATATAAAAATTCTGCCTTTTGACAAAGAATTTTTGGCAAGATTCACAATTATGATCAAGTCAAGCATCACCCTACACATGCAATTCTAGAGTATAGGCAGCGGAAAGTAAATTGCACATGTAGTAAAGAGAGTGGAGAAGAGCAAACGCAATTTTGGAGACGCTGGTGATTTTTTCTCGTGGTTCCGATAGGTGGTGCTATCGCATTTCCACGCTGATGGAGACTTCAACCCACCTGAGGGTAACGGCCGCGAGAGTCCATGGAGGGCTCCACCCATGAAGGGTCCATGAAGAAGCAACCTTGTCTATTCCATCATGGCCTCACTACCACGGAGGACTAGCCTTACTCGGGGTAGATCTTCACTAAGTAGGCGATCTCCTTGCCCTTACAAACTTCTTGGTTCAACTCCACATCTCGATGACGGAGGCTCCCAAGCTTACATTCTAACCAATCTAGGAGGCACCACCTCCAAAAGGTAATAGATGTTGTAGATGATGATGAACTCCTTGCTCTTGTGCTTCAAATGATAATCTCCCCAACACTCAACTCTCCTCACCGATTTGGCTGTGGTGGAAGAAAGGATTGTGGAAAGCAACTGGGAAGGCTAGAGATCAAGCTTCATATGGTGGGAGTGGAGCAACTTGATCTCAACACAAGGGTAGGTAGTCTCTTCTCGTAAATGTAAGGTAGGAGTGGTAGTTCTTTTCTGATGGCCTCTCCACTTAATGAAGAGGGGGTGGAGGGGTATTTATAGCTCTCCACACAAAATCCAACTCATATAACACATTTGAGCAATCTCGTGGGACCGAAGTTGACAACTCGGGTGAGACCGAAAGTTCAAATAATGTGAACGTTGGGATTTTCGGGACCGAAAATACAATCTCTTGTAGTCCGATTCGGTAATGACAAGAGCAAGCTTAATTTCGTGGGATCGATTTCATCATCTCGGTGACACCGATTTGATGATGGAAGGTTACAAGCTTGGCAACTCAAGTTTCGTGAGACCGAAGTTTTGAATCGGAAAATCCGAGTTTTCTAGGGCTTTGGCTTATGGCTGAGGTGGTTCATCTCGTGTGACTGAGTTTGGAATATCGTGGGACCGAGACTACTTATGAGTGTATATGGCTGAAAGTTGCCGATAGTTTAGGAGATGTATCACTAAGCACTTGAGCAACCAGATCATCATCATAACCTCATCCCCTTTAATAGTATTGGCTTTTCCTATGGACTCAATGTGATCTTGGATCACTAAACCAAAATGGAGTCTTGAGCTTTTGCCAATGTTTGCTTTTAGCATTTTGAGGGGTCCACTTCTTCGCCCTGTTATACCCATATCATCGAACTCCTCAAATGATTCTCAAGTAACTATTAGTTCAATGATATATATGTTGTTATTAATTACCAAAACCACCTCGGGATTAGTTGCACTTCAAAAGCTTTCGGCCACGTGATAGTACCTCTGAGGTCAAGATACTAATCCGGCCCGACTCCATAGTTCGGAGTCGATCACAGATTAGAGGACCGGCTGGTCGGATCACCGGAGCTGCAATTGCTACTGCTTATGGAGCCGAATAATCGACCTTATCTCACAGAAAGCTTATGATCTTTAGGTGCCGGTTTTGATTTCGGCCGACTGAACCTCCGCGCTACCGCCGACAACTGATTAAGCCGAACACGGAGTTCACTGCTGCATGACATTTTTCAAAGACTCACCTTTTGGCTATTACATCCTCTAACCCGCTAAAGTATCTCTCGTTATCAGGAGAGCTCCTGCCGATCATGGTCGATGGTTGGGATGCGGATTTGATTTAAGAAATTCAAGCTCACCCACCACCCACTTTGTAGCCATCGTCGATGATCTAACCGACATGTTAGACTTTCGATTCAAGACATCGACGGTATGGACGATTTATGCCGAGATCGATCAAGAACCAAATACCACAGGCATCGAAGATCACCTCGCCATACGCATATACATGGTGGACACACCCCAAAGGATGGGACGACTAAAGAAGCAGCAGAGGCGCATTCCTTTAAGAAACAGCCCAAGCGCCGACGCTGCTGGCGCCGCTTCTAAATCCCGCCACAAAGAAGAATGGAAATTCAACACCGAGATAATAACACCACAGAGAGTGTCAAGACAACCCTCCAAAGAAGATTCAACA
>JAHHZJ010009426.1:0-24046 GCA_021437245.1 Aegilops speltoides
GGGGGAAATTTCATGAAGAGACTTTTGCATTCCATGGTGCGGCCCTGTATATCATCCATATCCTCATTAGCAAGTGATAGCCGATTCATCATATGGTTGACTCATCATATCTATGTCCGATCATACGCGTTTGTATTGAGGTAATCCATAGGTGACCTCCGTCTCATCATCCATTCTTTCTCTGGGAGAAATTACATCAGCCGATACTATTGCACCCTTCATCATGTCGTCGCTCTCCACCGGCACTACTACGGGAGCTGGTAATTGCGTGGTGGGGTGGTGGTCTCCATGCTTGTTGATGTGTGGTAGTTATTGGTGTGCTCTCGGCGGCTCGAGACGAATAAGATTCTTGACCATAGCAGCACCCAACCCTTGCGGCGTCAATCCATGGCGGGGTCTCGTCGTCCGCTCCCATCTTTGTCTTGGAGGAGGCAAATCCTCGTGCCCGATTTCACCTTGGTCAAGCTAACCACAGAAGTGCCCGGAGGATCGGCTGGTTGTGGAATGTGCGTTGAGAGGGTCCATTATCATCCCCTTTCCCGTCCACCTTCGGCCTTTGATCAAGTAGAGTATGGTGCATGGGGTTTCTTTGACTGCAAACACATATATACGTGGTGTAAAACAACGAAAAAGACAAAAATGGAATATTATCTATATATATATATATATATATATATATATATATATAGTTGGTGCGACATGTAATTACCGTGGCGTCGAGCTCAGCCAAAGGCGAAGGCCCACCTAAGCGCTGAGGCCGAGGGCGGGCTGCTATGGCGGGAGGCGGCTGCGAGAGGAGGCCGGTTGCTTGAGCAAGTGATGGTGCGATGGTGTTGTTGTTCATGGAGTTGCTCGCGTGGCTGGGCATCGAAATCATGTACCGTCTTATGCGATTTTCCTTCGCCCGATTGATGATATGGAACCAAGTTAAGTAGCGAAATCATTTACTGCGGCGATTTAGCTGCATTATTTTCTTTGTAGCAACTCATATTTGTCCTCGGCTGCTTTTTTGCGTCCTCGGCTGCTTTTTCTCGACCGCAAGCTTCACCTTTGCGTCGATGTCCGCTGACTAAACTTCTTTTTCTGCTTCTTGGCCTCCGGGCGTCGTTGTAAACACCTTCCACGTGGCGCCGTCTCGGCCCATGCACATGACCATATTGCGGCCGCTGGTCCAGCAGGAGTCCCTTAAGTTCGTTCAAGGCCGGTTGAGAGGGTGTCCCACTTGGGCCTCATCGAATGGGGCTTTCGGCTGCAAGCGGTGTTGCTTCTCGATAGTCTAATCAATTTCCTCGTGATCTTGTCCGTGTAAAAACCTTTTCTCCTTGTCCCACTTGTGGCGGGCCTGATGAAGTCATGCTCCAAGGGTTGGTGAACTTCCGAAGAGTGCAGGAGACCAGCGGCTTCACGTTCGCGTCCTCCTTATCCCATATGGGCCTTTTACCGAGGTAGCCCACGGCTTCGGCGATGCTTCCGTGTTCCTTTGCTAAAGGCTTTTGAATTTCGCAGCCTTAGCCTTGGCTGCCTCGGTAGCGCAAGTGTCCTTGAACTTTTGAACTCCTCTTCCGTAAGTGTCGGATTTTCCTCGAGAATCTTGGGCGGGGTTCATCAGCCTCAATAGCTCGTTTCACCCTCCCTTTCCGGAGGCCAAATCATTCTGAACATGCCCATGGCGTGATTGTTAATCTTTTTCATCTTGGATCATCCCGGTTGTTCTATGTTATCATCGGTCGGGAACTTGAATCTCTTGTGCAACCGTTAGGACAAGCTGCGTCAAATGTTCTTTACTCCTTAAGTCATCGTCGTTGATGCTCGCGCATTCCGTAGGATGCATCCTACTTGGTTCCCATAGCACTTGCGAGGTTCTTCCGGCTCTAACGGCTCAAACTTGCCGGTGCCATCTTTGTGATCTGAAAGTCGTCCAATCCCTAGTTTGTTAGGTTTTCGTATCCTCTGCTTCTTATGCTTCCTCTTTTTGGTATCGGCATCGGGGCGGTACCTTCCCGGATACCTTCCCCACGGTCTCGGCGCCGCCATCGGTGCCGGCGCCCGTCGATGTCGATGTCGGCGTCGATACCATCATCGAGGCCGACCTGCAAACCTTGCTTAGCATCAAATAGTCGAGTACTCTTGTTCACCCTCATAATCCATCTATCGCATCTTGGTGAGAGGCCCGGTTTCTTCGTTGTTCGACATGTTTCCTATGATTAAGTGGCCTCATTTATTTCTAAAAGTATGAATAAATGAGAAATGACATAAAAAGAAATCTATGTGCCACTTTCGATATGCCAACTATGTAGCACAAATCATGCCTTTATTCACGGAAAATTTCGGCATGACCTTTGCTAAAAATGGACATATCGGCGCTGAAATTCACCAAGCGGAAATGAATCAACATTCGGCGTAACATAGGCCACTCGGATCATTTTCCAAACATGACATGTCCAAAACATGACATATGCACATATCACATGTCAGTTCAAATTTCCATATAAATTCAGCTAATTCATAACTAAATAGATAACCTAATTAATTAACATGAAGAACCCTAGCGAGAGGGGGTTCTACGAGAGTGCGAGGCGAGGCAGGCAGCGATGGCGGCGAGGAGGAGGCGAGGCCGACGAGAGTCGGCCAGGCTTGAGTCAGGCGGCGCGGTGGTCGAGCGCGTGGAGTCGAGCGCCAGCGTGGTCGGCGCTCGGTCGGGGTCGAGGCAGGGGCGAAGCGGCGGGGCTAGGCTGGCCGTGAGTCGAGGTGGCCGGGGCGGGTCGGCTGGAGGCGATGGGGCGGAGAGAGTGGGGATTTGGAGGAAATGGCGGGATGAAGCTGGGCGAGTGCAGAATTTTGGGTTAAGTGGGCGTAGCGATGGCGCGTTATGTCAAAATCGCTGCTACTATATTCATGTATGCGCGGTTTAGAAAGCGCTACTACTATGATCTGTAGCTGCGACTTTATAGGAAACTTCGCTACTACTATAGGTGCGTACAGTGAGGTTTATTAGAAACACTGCTACTCCGTTCGCTACTACTCCCACTTTTTATTTCCGAGGCGTGAGCGAAGGGAGGCGATATATATTGCATCATTTGGCGGTTAAATATGTATGCAAAATAGGAACATATATATTACACATCATTGGACCCATGCATAATAATGGCTAAGTGTGTATACAAAATAGGAACATATATATATTACACATCATTGGACCCATAACATCGTTTCCTCGGTCTTTGGCGTTTTCGTTTTTGAGTCAGCTTCTTTCCCTTCTTGTTAAATCGAAGAATAATTGAGCCCCTCATTGTGACTTTGCCTTTTCCATGGAGTCGATTTTCTTAGGTAATGTAGTATTGATTCTTCTTTTGGCGTATACTTCATCATCATCGTCATCTTCCCTCATTGGGTTGCCGTCTTGATCATAGTCTTCCTCGTTGGCGACTCCATCCATTCAATGATGTTCCTTTTGCCTCTCCTCCGACAACACGGCTGGGATTGCGGGTCGATTATGAAGAAGCATTGTGTCACGTGCTTAGCGTGTACCCATGGCTCGTTTTTTGCGATAGCGTTCACGGTAGCGCTCTTGGCGTCGGGTATAGTCATGGTAGTGAACATCCAGCTTTCTCTTTCGACATTCTTAGCCCATCGACACGGAACATCGTCGTGTTGTGCGATCGAGTAGTCAAGCTCCAGATCTCCTCGACCCTTCCATAAAATCGTTCGGTTGTGCGTTGTATGCTGCGGTCATGCATTCCATCGTCACCCGAGTTACGATCATCCTTGTCCATATCTTTTGCCTCCGTGTAGAAGCGTGTATCCGTTGATATCATATGCACGATAGGTTCTGAGGTTGGGCGAGGGCCATGTGCTAAAGCGTATATGAGCAATCCGTCCTTAGAGCCCTCCTCCGAGGATTAGCAATAATATGCTCTTTGAACCAATGCGGGAAAGTGGAGTTGTGCTCTCTAGTAACCGGCGTCGTCACGCATACCCGTCCGATACTTCTTTGCGATAATTTCTTTGTGCGATGCCACGAAAGGATCTACCTCGTCTAGGTGTTGTAGCACTACCAAGTTTGCTCTGTCAAAATCATTGCGTCGATCTGAGTATGCCACGTGCGATTCCTGCGACCGTTCGATGACCATCTCCTTGAGCCTCCCATGTTGTTAGGGCAAACCAACACTAACACCGGTGGCTTGCGCCATATAGAAAATTCTCACGAAGATGCACTCTTGTGCCAAATAAACGGGCGATGCTTCCATCCGGCGGGACATATTTAAACGAATCCTTTGATGATCCCATTCATCCTCTCAAGGGCATCATGTTGTGCGGGAATGGCGGCCCAGGTCTATTATGTCATCCACAATATGGACACCCAGATGCACCATCACGTCGGAATTTCATGAAGAGACTTTTTGCATTCCATAGTGCGGCCCTGCCCTCATATCATCCATATCCTCATTAGCAAGTGATAGCCCGATTCATCATATGGTTGACTCATCATATCTATGTCCACGATCATCGCGTTTGTATTGAGGTAATCCATAAGGTGGACCTCCGTCTCATCATCCATTCTTTCTCTGGGAGAAATTACATCGGCCATACTATTGCACCCCCTTCATCATTCGTCCGCTCTCCACCGGCACTACTCGGGGAGCTGGTAATTGCTTTTCTCCCTTTGTTGATGTGTGGTAGTTATTGGTGTGCTCTCGGCGGCTCGAGACGAATAAGATTCTTGACCATAGCACACCCAACCCTTGCGGCGTCCAATCCATGGCGGGGTCTCGTCGTCCGCTCCCACATCTTTGTCTTGGAGGAGGCAAATCCTCGTGCCCCGATTTCACCTTGGTCAAGCTAACCCGAAGTGCCCGGAAATCGGCTGGTTGTGGAATGTGCGTTGAGAGGGTCCATTATCATCCCCTTTCCCCGTCCACCCGGCCTTTGATCAAGTAGAGTATGGTGCATGGGGTTTCTTTTTGCAAACACATATATACGTGGTGTAAAACAACAAAAGGACAAAAATGGAATATTATCTTATATATATATATATATATATATATATATATATATTTGGTGCGACATGTAATTACCGGTGGCGTCGAGCTCAGCCAAAGGCGAAGGCCCACCTAAGGCGCTGAGGCCGGGGCGGGCTGCTATGGCGGGAGGCGGCTGCGAAGGAGGGAGGCCGGTTGCTTGAGCAAGTGATGGTGCGATGGTGTTGTTGTTCATGGAGTTGCTCCTGGCTGGGCATCGAAATCATGTACCGTCTTATGGGATTTTCCTTCCCCGATTGATGATTTGGGAACCAAGTTAATGCGAAATCATTTATGGGCCGATTATGGCATTATTTCCTTTGTAGCAACTCATATTTGTCCTCGGCTGCTTTTTTCGTCCTCCGCTTTTTCTCGGAAAGCTTCACCTTTGCGTCGATGTCCCTGACTAAACTTTTTTCGCTTCTTGGCCTCCGGGGCGTCGTTGTAAAACACCTTCCCGTGGCGCCGTCTCGGCCCTGCACATGACCATATTGCGGGCCCGGTCCAGGGAGTCCCTTAAGTTCGTTCAAGGCCGGTTGAGAGGGTGTCCCGGGCCTCACGAATGGGGCTTTGGCTGCGGCCCTTTCTTCCGATAGTCTAATCAATTTCCTCGTGATCTTGTCCGTGTAAAAACCTTTTCTCCTTGTCCCACTTGTGGCGGGCCTGATGAAGTCATGCTCCAAGGGGTTGGTGAACTTGAAGGTGCAGGAGACCCAGGGCTTCACGTTCGGTCCTCCTTATCCCATATGGGCCTTTTACCGAGGTAGCCACGGCTTGGCGATGCCCGTGTTCCTTTGCTAAAGGCTTTTGAATTTAGCCTTAGCCTTGGTGCCTCGGTAGCGCAAGTGTCCTTGAACTTTTGAACTCCTCTTGTAAGTTCGGATTTTCCTCCAGAATCTTGGGCGGGGGTTCATCAGCCTCAATAGCTCGTTTCACCCTCCCTTTCCGGAGGCCAAATCATTCTTGAACATGCCCATGGCGTGATTGTTAATCTTTTTCATCGGATCATCCCGGTTGTTCTATGTTATCATCGGTCGGGAACTTGAATCTCTTGTGCAACCGTTAGGACAAGCTGCGTCAAATGTTCTTTACTCCTTAAGTCATCGTCTTTGATGCTCCCGCATTCCGTAGGATGCATCCTACTTGGTTCCCATAGCACTTGCGAGGTTCTTCCGGCTCTAACGGCTCAAACTTGCCGGGTGCCATCTTTGTGATCTGAAATCGTCCAATCCCTAGTTTGTTAGGTTTCGTATCCTCTTTCTTATGCTTCCTCTTTTTGGGTATCGGCCGGGCGGTACCTTCCCTGCGGTACCTTCCCCAGGTCTGGCGCCGCCATCGGGTGCCGGCCCCGTCGATGTCGATGTCGGGTCGGTACCATCATCGGGCCGAACCTGCAAACCTTGCAGGATCAAATAGTCGAGGTACTCTTGTTCACCCTCATAATCCATCTTCTTCATCTTGGTGAAAGGCCCGGTTTCTTCGTTGTTGACATGTTTCCTATGATTAAGTGGCCTCATTTATTTCTAAAAGTATGAATAAATGAGAAATGACATAAAAAAGAAATCTATGTGGCCCTTTTCGATATGCCAACTATGTAGCAAAATCATGCCTTTATTCACGGAAAATTTGGCATGACCTTTGCTAAAAATGGACATATCGGCGCAAAAAATTCACAAGCGGAAATGAATCAACATTCCGGCGTAACATAGGCCACTCGGATCATTTTCCAAACATGACATGTCCAAAACATGACATATGCACATATCACATGTCGTTCAAATTTCCATATAAATTCAGCTAATTCATAACTAAATGAATAACCTAATTAATTAACATGAAGAACCCTAGCGAGAGGGGGTTCTGAGAGGTCGAGGCGGGCAGGCCCGGATGGCCGGGCGAGGAGGAGGCGAGGGCCGGCGGGTGAGGCGGCCAGGTCGGCCGGCGCGGGTCGGGCGGTAGTGGAGGCGGCCGGCGTGGTGGCCTTCGGGTGGTCGAGGGCAGGGGCGGAAGCGGCCCGAGGCTGGCCCCGGGGAGGTCGAGGTGGCCGGGGGCGGGTCGTGGGAGGCGATGGGGGCGGAGAGGTGGGGATTTGGAGGAAATGGCGGGATGAAGCTGGGCGGTGGAAATTTTGGGTTAAGTGGGCGTGCGATGGCGCGTTATGTCAAAATCGCTGCTACTATATTTATGTAGGCCCGGTTTAGGGCCGCTACTACTATGATCGTACGGCGCTTTTTAGGAAACCGCTACTACTAGGTGCGTGAGCCCAGGAAGGTTTATTAAAACCCTCCTTTTCCTATTCCCACTTTTTATTTCCGAGGGCGGTTGAGCGAAGGGAGGCGATATATATTGCATCATTTGGCGGTTAAATATGTATGCAAAATAGGAACATATATATTACAATCATTGGACCCATGCATAATAATGGCTAAGTGTGTATACAAAATAGGAACATATATATAACATCATTGGACCCATAACATCGTTTCCTCGGTCTTTGGCGTTTTCGTTTTTGAGTCAGCTTCTTTCCCTTCTTGTTAAACCGAAGAATAATTGAGCCCCTCATTGTGACTTTGCCTTTTCCATGGAGGGATTTTTCTTAGGTAATGTAGTATTGATTCTTCTTTTGGCGTATACTTCATCATCATCGTCATCTTCCCTCATTGGGTTGCCGTCTTGATCATAGTCTTCCTCTTGGCGACTCCATCCATTCAATGATGTTCCTTTTGCCTCTCCTCCGACAACACGGTGGGATTGCGGGTCGATTATGAAGAAGCATTGTGTCCGTGCTTAGCGTGTACCCATGGTCCTTTTTTGCGATAGCGTTCACGTTCTTGGCGTCGGGTATATTCATGGTAGTGAACATCCGGCTTTCTCTTTCGACATTCTTAGCCCATCGACCACGGAACATTCGTGTTGTGCGATCGAGTAGTCAAGCTCCCAGATCTCCTCGACCCTTCCATAAAATCGTTCGGTTGTGCGTTGTTGCTGCGGTCATGCATTCCATCGTCACCCCAAGTTACGATCATCCTTTCCATATCTTTTGCCTCCGTGTAGGCGTGTATCCGTTGATATCATATGCACGATAGGTTCGAGGTTGGGCGAGGGCCATGTGCTAAAGGCGTATATGAGCAATCCGTCCTTAGAGCCCTCCTCCGGGGTTAGCAATAATATGCTCTTTGAACCAATGCGGGAAAGTGGGTTTTGCTCTCTAGTAACCGGCGTCCTCCGCATACCCGGTCCACGATACTTCTTTGCGATAATTTCTTTTGCGGTTCCCGAAAGGATCTACCTCGTCTAGGTGTTGTAGCCTTTACCAAGTTTGCTCTTCAAAATCCTTGCGTCGATCTGAGTATACGTCGATTCCTGCGACCGTTAGGTGACCATCTCCTTGAGCCTCCCATGTTAGCTTAGCGGGCAAACCAACACTAACACCGGGGCTGGTGCCGCCATATAAAAATTCTCACGAAAGAGATGCACTCTTGTGCCAAATAAACGGGCGATGCTTCCATCCGGCGGGACATATTCTGAAGAATCCTTTGATGATCCCATTCATCCTCTCAAAGGGCATCATGTTGTGCGGGAATGGCGGCCCTAGGTCTATTTGTCATCCACAATATGGACACCCAGATGCACCATCCGTCCGAAGAAGCGGAGGGAAGTACATCTCAAGCTCATTCGATTATCTGGATCTCTTCACAGCCTTTGGAGCTGCTTCACCTTGATCGACTTTGAGGATGGGTCAAAAAGTTGCGAGACCAATAAGCGTGTCCGGACGTGCTTTCCATTATCCCTCTAAAGGGCAACGGGTAGTATCTGCGTCATCATCACATGAAGGTCATGAGACTTCATCCCGTGAACCTTTTCTTGTCCGGTGTCTAGATATACCTTATCTTGCCACGATGGCGGAACTAACTTTCACTCCGGTAAGGCACTTAAAATTGATTGATCTCGGCGACTTAAGGTGAAGCAAGAGGGGGCAATAATCTTCTTTCTTTAATTTCTTGCCCTTCTTCTCCCGTGCCTCTGTCTCCGTCTCTTCTCGTCGACATTTTCCGGGGCATTGCGAATCTTCCCGATTTTCAAATCTTGCAAGTCTTTTCTTGCCTTGGCCCATCCTTTGGTCTTATCCGGCATGTTCATCGATTGTTGCGAGCAAGCTCTCAAGGACATTCTTACAGATATGCATTTGATCAAAGGCAATAAGGGTGTATCGAGTTTGTGCGTACTCCAAGTCCCGAACAGACCTCGTCTTCCATACCTTGGCGGCTCGGCGCCTTTCTCATCGTCTTTCCGTGGGCACTCATTCAGTTTTCAACAGCTCCCGATTTGGCACCGCTCCGCTTACGTGGAGGTCCTCGATGCTCGGCGTGACCATTGAATAGATCTCCCGGTTTCTCCACGGGTGCGTCTGTTCAAGCCATCTTGATGCCCCATGTACGATTTTCCCGGACCGCCATCTTTCCTTGGCGTTAGCTCTTTGAGGCGTTGTATCATCCATGCAGCGTGCATCCAAATATCCATAGCACACGGCCTGCCACATATCCGTAACGAGATAGTCCTGCCTTTGTCGTGATCGGTTGGCTCTCATGTTGAAATAATCACCTTTCTTTGGCGTCCCATGTCTTGGCGGTGTTTTCCATAACGTGTCTAACTCCTCTTAAGTAGCCCGGATACAAATTAATATTATTTCCTGGTTGTTTTGGCCCTTGAATAAGCATGCTCATGTGAATGTCTTTGATTTCATGCACAACCAGGGGAGGTTGTACATCCATACAAACAGGGCCATGTACTATGGTTGGTGTTACGGTTTAAGCCAGTTCATGCCACCGGTTAGCGGCCCGAGCCTTGCATCACATTCAAAATGATAGAAGCTGTTCAACCTCCTTCCATTTCCTTCCATTTCCTTCCACCGGGGCTTCTTCCTCTCCCTTGCGGCGCTTGCTTTGCTTCCTTGGGATCTACAAAATACCTCTAGAGGCGGGGAGTGATCGGTAAGTACCATACAACTTTACAGGGGACATTTCTTCCGGCCTTCTTGTTGAAAGCATTGCACCCGGACACTTGTTTTTTCGCGTGCTCCTTCCGATAAATTATGCAATCGTTGATGCATGCATGGTATCTAATGTGGGCAGATCAAGAGGGCACCCGATCTTCTTGGCCTCATCAACACTAGTAGGACATAGATTACCCGGGAAGAACATCCTTTAGGTACTGAGATGCTCCCGGAGGCTAGTGTCGGTCCATTTGTTTTTAGCCTTCTCTTGAGGGTTGGGCGTGAAACTCAACAGGTCACCTCGGATTGCAACCATCATACAATGGAGTGTTAAGTCTACCACGGTTGCTCGGCTTAGCCTCCTCTCTAGAAGCAGCTCTCGTTACTGTCTCCTTGGAAGCAATGCTTGAACATGAGGTCCCCACAATTAAACTTAGTCCAAGCGAACTCTGCTGCGTGGAGTCCATGTCGTTCTCTCCGCCGCCATGTCCGGCCCCTTCTCCTCCCCATGTCGGCCCTTCTCCGCCCGCCATGTCCGGCCTCTTCCCCGCCGCCTTATCGATCATCTCTTCGTCTTGCCCGTGTCATCATTGCACCTTGCCGGCATCCTCAACATCGTCATCCTCATCTTCAATTATCCAGGTATAGCCATCCATGAAACCAGTCATGGCGAATTCCGACCACGACCATCGTCATGGGGTGAGCCAAACTATTCCTTTGCATTTTAAACCGGACATAAAACCTCTGTCCGGTTATTTTCTTTCATGTCTTGCACCGCCCGCAACCACCTTCCACCATCGTTCCCGACCATCGTCAACTCTGCATGGTAATAATAAAAAATTGATTGTAAAAATGCATGCATGCATCAAAGTCATAAAAAATTTGGCATGACCTTCCCTAAAATAGGACATATATGGATCTAGAGTTTGCCCAAATTAGCGAAAGCGAAATAAATCGACATTTTAAAAAACATAAACAACTCAAAAGCACAATTTAGGCGTCGACTCATCCACACACACAATTTCCACAAACATATCCACACACATAAACACATTTCCATTTTGCAAAAGCATGAAATTTTCATCACCTCTATCTCGATGGCGGAGATGGATGTTGTAGGGAGATCAAAAGTGCAAAGCTCTTCTTGACAAAGATAGATCTAGTTAGGGGCAAATAGGTCCTAAACTAAATCCTACATCTACCTAGCTACCTAATTTGGAAGGAGACAACTTCAACTAGTGGAGGGAAGGAAAAAGAAAGGAGATGCATTAATGGAGGTGGTGTAGTTATGTAGGAGTAATGAAGAGAGAGAAGGGTGGAAAGAGAGAGAGAAATGGGGGGAAGTATTGAGAAGAAGAAGAGTGAGAGTGGGAGCATGTGGTGGAGGGAAGAGGAGAGGGGGGGAGGTAGGGGAAGGAAAAAAGGAAAGGGGGAGGGAGGGGCGGGTTGGGGGTTGGTGGGGTTAGCGATGGGGGAGATAAAACAGCTGCTGCTAAAACAACGGCAGCGCTTTGCGATGGGCTCTGCTAAGGGGACAAAAAATTTGGCAATTTGAAACTTACCGCAGCGATCTCGAAAACCCGCTACTACTCTTTAGCGATGGCGGTTATTTGGCGCCACCTACTTAGAGTTGGGGAACACCGCGGTCGATATTTGTTGCGGCGCGTTTCGGTCGGCGGCCAAGCGCTAAATCTTTATCCGGGCGAGTTCGTAACCCGTGCTACAACTACTTAGCAGCAGCGCTCTATTTTGAACCGCTCTTTGCTAAGATTCTTATAGGCTTTTCCCTAGTAGTGTATTGGTGAGAAGTGGCTGGCTTTGGCGGCGGATTTATCCGGAGAATACCACTCCGGTGGCTCGCTAAATGTGCGATTTCAAGCATCAATGGGCCCTGCCAAAAGATCATTTTCCTCGAAATAGTTGCCGACCGGCGGGTGCGAGATTATTTTTCTAGGCGCTTATTCCGGATACCACGGATCCGTCTATATGGACCGATGAGACAAAAACTTTCATCACTCCATTGGTTTACGCTATATCACCATGCCATTCGGCCTTAAGAATGCGGAGCCACATTTATGCGAATGATTGAGGTTACGCTCCCTCAAATCGGTCGGAATGTGGGCGTATATGGATGATATTGGTCAAGTCACGAAAAGGTTTGCTCAACGACCTCGCCGAAACATTTGCCAACCTCGGAAGGTATGATATCAAGCTCAATCCATCAAAGTGCACATTCGGAGTTCTGGTGGCAAGTTACCGGTTTTCTTGTTTACGGCGAGGATCGATGCTAATCCGAAGATCGGCACTATTCTCCGAATGAAAGCATACATGCGAGTGCCGATGTCTAAAGCTTCTTTGGATGCTTGGCGCATTAAGTCGATTCATCTCACGACTTCGGTGAAAAGGCATTGCCTCTTTACCGGTGATGAAGGCGGACAAGTTTGAGTGGACTCGGAAGGCGTCGGCGTTTGCCGAGCTAAAAGCTTCCTCTCCACCCAGCCGGTGCTTTGCTCCAATCAGCAAAAGAGCCTCTTTGCTTTATATCGCAGCCCCAGGACAAGTCTCGATCAGTGCTTACGGTCGGCGGGAAGAAGAAGGAAAAAGCCTTCAAAGTTCAGCGCCCGTGTATTATTTTATGCGAAGTCTTGACTCCATCCAGCGAATACCCTCATTATCGGAAGCTTGTGTATGGAATATACATGACCACGGAAGGTTGCTCATTATTTCTCGATCATTCCATCACGGTTTCGTCGGCTCCACTTCAATTTTTCTGTGGAGATGCAACTGGTCGAGTGGCGAAATGGGCGATTGAACTTCTTCCCTTGATATCAAGTTTGAGGCAAAAGCCATTAAGTCCCGGGCAATAAGATTTCCTCGCCGAGTGGATTGAACAAAGGACCCTGAATTCACTCGGAACATTGGACCATGTTCTTTGATGGCTCTAAGATGTTGAATGGTTCCGGTCTTTGGGGTTGTCTGGTTTCCCCGGAGGAGATAAGCTCGGATATGTTTCGATTCACTTTGATTCCTCCAACAATGAGGCGGTATGAGGCCCTCTTATCGGTTGGCATGGCCATTTCACTCGGCGTCCGTCCTTTGATGGTCTATGGCGATTCAGATTTAGTGGTCGACCAAGTGATGAAGGGTGGGGCGTGAAAGCCCAGCCATGACTGATACTACAATCGGTGAGGAAAATTTGGAAAAGAAGTTTGAGGGTTAGAGCTCCATCAAACCCGGTTGAAAAATCAAGCGGTGATGATCCAAAATAGGTTCCAAGAGAAGCCATTCCGGTGGCGTGTTCTTGGAACATATTCATACTCCGTCGATTAAGGAAGACCCTTTCCGAAGAAACCCCCAGCCCAAAGTGCCAAGAATCCGGTGAGGTAGAAGTTCGAAGTGGCCGACTTGGTTATGGAGATCTTAGTAGTCCACCCATTTGGACAATTCCAATATCGCGTATATCCGAAAAAACTCCCGGAGGATGAGGAAGAGGCTCGACGGATCGTCCGGTGGATCCAAGGCCTTTACCATTATCAAAGGGCGGTTGTATATAGAAGGCCGGTTGGGTTGGTCGAAATGCATAACGGGAAGAAGGTGAATCATTCTCAATGATATCCACTCGGGGACTGTGGTCATCATCGTCCTCTCGGACCATTTGGCCAAAAATACCGAGGTTTTCTTGGCCAAAAGCGAATGAAATGGCAAAATAGTGGACAAGTCGAAGGATGGGTTCTACTCAAATATGTCACACAAGCCTGCGTCGCTCGAAGACCATTCCACTTTCGTCGGCCTTTCGGTTGGGGGTTGGACATGGTGGGTCCCTTGAGAAAGGTGAAGTGGCTTCCCGCTATCTTGGTGGCGATCGACAAGTTCACCAAGTGGATTGAAGGCTAAGCCAATCAAGAACCTTGGCCGATTTCTGTTAGCTTCATCGAGGCGATATTCAGATATGGAGTCCCCAGCATCATTACGGATAATGGGTCAAACTTTGACTGGAGGAATTGATTTACGCAACTCTCAAGGCACCGAGTCGACTACGCCGATCGCCCATCCGATCGAATGGACAAGCGAAGCGAGCCAATGGCCTGATCCTCAAAGTTGAAACCCGGGATCGTGATCTCAAGCATGCGGCTGGGCGTGGGTGAAACGAACTTCCCTCGGTGCTTTGGGGATGGGACCACACCCTAATCGGTCGGGGAAGAACTCCATTCTTCTTGGTCTCGGGTGAGGTAGTCTTGCCGAGTGATCTTTTCCACAATGCCCTCGGTTGAACTCTACAAGCGAAGCTGAACAAGCCGGGGGCGATCGACCTTTTAGAGGAAGAAAGGGAGATGGCTCGATCCGATCGACCATCTACCAACAAGACTGCGCTTTCCGCCCGGAAATGTGATCGAGCCTTCCGGGAAGGGGATTTAGTTCTCCAGTGGATCGGAAAACATAAGCTTCGCTCCTTCTTGGGAAGGGCCCTTCATCGTCACCATGGTTCTCCTGGCAGGGCTCCGTCTTTCCGGTCGGACACAATGTCGCAGGCCCGGAGCTTGGGCAGCGGAACTACTCCGCCCATTTTACATTAAAGTTTTCACTTTCGGATGAGTTGTAATAAAGTATTCGTAGTTCATGGATTACAAAATAATAGTGTCATAATTTCTCCATAATTTTGTCATTTTTATTTGTCAATAAAATTTCCCCTCGATGGGTGACTTAGCGGAATCCGTTCGCCTAAGTTTGTAAAAAATCCTTACAGTGGTGAGCGGACTCTCACTCGGGGGCTTAACTAGAATCCGTTTAGCCTAAGTTATAAAAATCCTGAGTGGTGAGCCGGACTCCCACTCGGGGCTAAACCTGCAGTCAAGTACTGCCTAAGTTATAAAAATCCTCAAGTGGTGACAGGACTCCCATTGGGGCTTAGCTGATCCAAGTACTCGCCTAAGTTATAAAAATCCACCGAGTGGTGAGCAGGACTCCCACTCGGGGCTTCTGCCAGTCCAAGTACTCGCCTAAGTTATATAAATCCCAGAGTGGCCAAGGACTCCCACTTTCAGGCTTAGCTTACGTTTAAACACTGCCTAAGTACAATGTGGCCCATAGGGAGGGCCAGTGCAATTTGCGACCCTCTCCTCGGCTCCCAACAAATACAACGTCACTGAAGGGAGGGGCAGGTGCGGGTCATTGCGACCCTCCTCCGAGCCCACGCCAAAATAAAAGTCCAAGGAGGGCGAGGTGCGGTGGGCTTTGACCCTCTCCTCCGAGCTCGTAAGTACAATGTTGCGCTGTAAGGAGGGGCCGAGGTGCAGGTCTGCGCCCTCTCCTCTAACCTCATTAACTGCGTACACTCACAAGGAGGGGGAGTGCGGGTCATTGCGACCCTCTCTTCGAGCTCGCCATAAAAAGTCGCTTTCTTTGAAGGGCAGTTGGGTCATTGCGCCCCTCTCCTCTGAGCTCGCCATAAGTAAAATGTGTGCCCTTAAGGAGGGCCGAGGTGCGGTGTTGCGACCCTCTCCTGGCTTAGCCACAAGTACAACGTGAAAATCCTACAGTGAAGAGAAACCTCTCCTCGGGGGCTTATGCACCCGTGCTGCGCCTAAGATATAAAAATCCTAAGTGAAAACAAACCTCTCACTGGGGGCTTACTCCCGCCATTGCTCGCCTAAGATATAAAAATCCTGCAGTGAAGAGCAAACCTCTCACTGGGGCTTCTGCAGCCAGTGCTGCGCCTAAGGTATAAAAATCCTACAGTGAAGAGCAAACCTCTCACTGGGGCTTAGCTGCACCCGATGCTCGCCTAAGTTACAAAAATCCTGCCCATTTTAAAACCTCTCACTCGGGGGCTTAGCTGCAGCCCAGCCCGCCTAAGTGAATGAGGAACAAATCATTGCAAGGAAGTGTCTTGCTTTGAACCTGCAAAAGACATTTTGAGCCAAAATCAATCATATTCAAACATCAAATTCAAGTTGGATCGATACCTAAAGGCCAAAAGTGCTCGGGCTAAGCACATTAAGGTTTTCAAATTCATTTCCATGACTAATTTAAAGTGTCGAGCAAAAAGTTTTTACCCCTCTGTGGAGGTGGAAGGTCTGGAACTCATCAAGGTCAATTCCGTCGTTCCGAGTGGCGGCGGATGAAGGTTTCCATGAAGGACGAAGTCGTGTTTCTTGGTGTTGGCCACGGAGAGCCCCGGGCTTGTCTTCTCGCGCATCTTTGCGGTGGACTCGGGCGGACACGAGCAACATCCACCGCCAAGGGAGGACTTTTCCCTCCCCTTTCGATCGGGAACCGTGTTCTGGAGCCATCGGTGACTCGAGTGGATTGGGTGTCTCCACGGCGGGCGTTGGTCGTCACGAGAGGGGCGACCTTCACCTGGAGATAGTCCCACAGTGCAACCACGGGACTCGGTCGGAAAACATTCATAGCAACTTCGCCGTTCACGGAGTGGGGGGTCAAGGTTTGTTCGGTGGCTAGTCTCTTCTTCAAAGTTTTGACAAAATTCTGCAAAGACAATCACGAGTCAAGACAATGGTGAATGGAAAGATCCGGTTGAAAATGATTGTCGGGTAAAGGTTACCGAGCATAAGGAACAACTTCTTGGCAAGTCCACTCGGAAGGCCTCGGATCATTTTCTTCCTAGTCGGTTGACTATGTCGGTCGGGGCGCTTTTCGATTTTGGTCGGTGACTTCCTTGTTGGCGATCCCAGAGCAGCTTGTTAGTATTTTCTTGTTGAGCTTGGTGACGAAGCTAACTTCCCAACAACTTGATCTTCCAACTAGCTCAAGGTCTTTTTTCTTAAGGCGTCCTTCACCTTACCGCAAGTTCGCAAGATCAGATTTTGAAACAAACAAAGGAAAAAAAGCGGCGTGAGGTCTCACCAAACATACCTTTGGTCTCCTCCTTTGCCTTCGTCGATTCTCTGAACCACTTCAAATCCAGCTCGAGCTGGATGTGCTTATTTTCCTCGTGTAATGAGCCGGGTCAGATTTCTGCGAAGAACCAATCGACAAAATGTCAAGATAATTCACTTCGAGTGGAAAAGAAAAAATCATGTGTTTCTAAGACTACGCCGAATACAAGCATTGGCCAGGGGACTACCCCGTGGGTTCAGCGTGCCCCACTAATCCTATTGAAAGTCGACCCGGTTGACCCCAAAAAACGTATTCTTTAAAGGTGTTCCGCAGCGATCGACCGATCTCGGGACTACCCGGTGGGTGCACTCGCGTGTGTGATGCCGGGTAATCAAGCTGGTGTACCTCTGCTAATGATGCCCGTCACCTTGATTCCATTCTTGATCTCGCGTTAGCTTGAAACATTCAAATTTCAAAATTAAAATAAAGGCAAACAATAAAATTTTGATATTAAAACTAAATGTTAAGGCGGTGCCATATTTTTTAAGTAAATATGGTGTAATAAACACATTTTATAAAGTGCCTAGATAATTTAAAATGAAATAAAACGAAAAAATAAAAAAAAAAAAGAAAAACAGATCAAAAAAAAGCAAGGAAAAGACACCTCCTCCCCCTGGGCTCGGCCCTTGCCCGGCCCCAAATCCCCCTATCCCTCACCACATAAACCCTAATCCCGATCCCTCCTCCTCCTCCCCCCCCCGGGATCGGGATCAGGGACCCGTTCCCGTCGCCCGAGCCCGGCGTCCATCCCGATGTCGCCCGCCGTGGGACCTCGCCATCATCGCGCCACCACCCGGAGCCGCCTCGGCGTTGTTGCTCGTCGCCTCCCGACCCGTCCCGCCGCCTAGATCGCCAGCACCCTCCCGTCGTCCTCTCCGTCGCCTACTCCCCCACGTCTGTCGTCCCGACCTCCGTCAAGCCCATTGCCCGACCTCGCCTCCCCAAGGCGCCATGCCAATTCCCTTGTCTCCCCCTTGTTAAAGTTCCGTTTGCGTACTGTCCCGGGAGTTCCGGCCCGTGGTCGCGTCACCGCGACCGTGCCCCCCCTTGCCGTCGCCGTCTTTGTGCCGCCTCCGGCCCCTCGCGCCCGGTGCCGTGGTGACGCGCCCTTCCCCCGCTCACACCGCCGCCCGTCTGCCCCCCCTCGCTGCGTTCGCCGGCGTCCGTCGCGGCGACCCTCTCCGTAACGCCGCCTCTCCAGCCGGCCCGGCCGCCCCCTTTCCCGTGCCCGGGCACCCCGGTGGCGCTTCGCCCGTTCCGCCCGGTGCCTAAACCGCTTGTTGCCCGTTAGCCCCCAGGGGAATGACATGGGGCCCCACCCCAAATTTAATTAAAAAAATTAAAAATTTTTTAAAAAGTAATAATAAAAAAATGTTAATTAATTAATTAAGTAGTTAATTAACAATTAATCTAATTAGATTAACCTAATCACTTAGGTTATTTAATTAATCTGTTAGGTTAGTTAACGTCAATAACAGGGACCCACCGTCGGTTTGACCTAGTCACCCCTTTGACTCGGCGTCATCTTGGCGTCGACAAACAACTTGGATAATGTTAGTTTAAATTAATTAAATAAATTCTAAAATGATTTAAAACTTTAAAAATTAATATAAAATAAACCGTAGCTCGGATGGGAAAACTTTGTACATGAAAGTTGCTCGAGCACGAGGCGAATCGAATCCGCCCGTTCATTGCCCGTCCCTAGCATAGTGAACCTGCAACATTTCACCTCCGGTTCCGGTAAAACGGAACCGGGATACTTTCCGGATGTTTCCCCCCTTCACGGTATCACCTATCCCTCGTTAGGTCACCTCTACTGCATTACCCTTCTTGTTTTTTTTACATTTGATTGCTCTTTATTTTTGTGTTTCCCCTTTACTACTTTCGGTAGACCACGAGACCGATGCGGTACCCTTGTGTTCGACTAATCGGACCTCTCCTTCTTGCGGGCAGGCAAGCCCCCCTTGATCACGGATAGCCTATTCTTCTCTATCTGCTTGCATTAGAGTAGTGTAGTATTCTTGTTTGATTACTCCTATTAATTGTTTTCATTTTGCTACAATCATTGATACCTTACCTGGTCCTAAATGCTTAGTATAGGATGCTAGTTTATCATCATTTACCCTTTGTCGTTGCCTTGGGGTGATCACTTGAGGGTGATCAGGTATATACATACATACATAATTATTGATTACAAAGTGGGGCTTTGAAAGGAAAGGGGGGAAAGTCTCCATCCCGGTGAGGTGGGCGGGTCCCCAATTGTTTCTTTTGGCGGGGCGGCAGGGCGGTTGAGACCACCTAGGAGGCAGGTGGGCTGGCCTGTTCATGTTCGGATATCCGCGAGATCTTGGTATTTGATCGAGTCGGCCATTTGGTCTCTGCACTAACCAGGGGAGTTTATGGGTATCCCGTCGTGGTATCGGGAAGCCTTCTTGGGTCGGCCGGTGGGTTGGAAAATGCTCCTTGTAAGGGGCTAGTTACGCTTCCGGCCCCCATAGCGTCGGTGTGCATTGGCGAGGGGACCCTTCGCAGGTTTGACCGGCTTGACCTCTCTTTTGCCTAGGTGGGGCTGCGGCGTGTTGATCTTGGGCGGGCATGAGAATGTGTCGGCCAAATGGGATCAAGCGTGTTGGGTTATGGGTGCACCCTGGGGATTAATCTATTGAATAGCCGTGTCCCTCGGTAAAGGGCGACCGGAGTTGTACCTCGACCTTATGACAACTAGAACCGGATACTTAATAAAACACACCTTCCAAGTTCCACAGAAACCCGGGCCTTTTCCCGCAGGCGGCGAGGGAGGATGCCGGTAGGTTATGCTATCTGTACTTGGAGATGCTACTTGGAGATGCTATTTGGAGGACTTCAATCTACTCTCTTCTACATCTGGGCGGAGGCTGCGAGCGTAGTCTTTGGGAGTTAGCTATCCTCCTCTTATTACGGCATTTCGATTCGGTCCGAATGGCCTCCACACATATACCCATGCATATGTAGGTAGTTTGCTTGCGTACTTTGGATGAGTACTCACGGTTGCTTTCTCCCCCCCCCTTTCCTTTCTTTACGGTTGTGCGAGATCAATCCGGGGGCGACCGTCGGGGCGTTACTACTTGGGGTGCCTACTACTATGCGGGTGGCGGCGACCGGGAGTAGTTTAGGAGGATCGGGCGGGGCTGCCCTCTTCGTCGTATCGGTTTGTGCTAGCCTTCTTAAGGCAAACTTGTTTAACTTATTCGTACTCGATATTGTTGCTTCCCGCTGTTCCGATCGAGCACTTGTATTCGAGCCCTCGGGCCCGGCTTGTATTATGATGCTTGTATGACTTATTTATGTTTTTAGAGTTGTGTTGTGATATCCCGTGAGTCCCGATCTTGATCTTACCGTTTGCGTGCATGATTAGTGTCTGATTAAATCGGGAGCGTCTGAGATTATATCGAGCCATTGCTTGGGAATCCCCTTCTATACTCCTTGGCGAAGTCGAGTCTAGTCAATACAAAACTTTTACTAACATGGCTGTATGTCTTACGGGCCGTCGCCATTGGGTGGTAGTAGGATCTTTTACCCTCGACCTTTCTGGGACTCGATCTCTCTTCTATTGGGTTAAATGAATTTTGCTAAATCTAACATTAGGATCTCGTTATCACTTTCACCGGAGAGCCCCTTATTCTTGAGGAAAATGTGCCATGAAAAGAAGATACTCTCTGCGATTAACCGAGAACTTGTCTTATCGCGTTTGCAATTCCTTCCTTTTCAACCCTTATGGATAACTATTTGCGTCGTTATTCTTACATTCATCCCTAGTTGGTCTTGTTATTACAAGATACCCGAAATACTTCATTGTTTGATAATCCTTTGAGCTTATTGCCTTGCTGTTCTTTGTCACTGAATACCCGTCGGATAATTCGCACTTATCGGTATCCGCTTATCCCGATTGTTCATATGCTTTTCAAAATACTTGGAAATACTAACCGATCTTGGTATCCTCTTCAAACCATTGCTCGACAAATACATGCCTTGCAATATGGATGCTTTCCATATGTGTAGCAATATTCATTAGTATCCTTTGACCGATCATTTTGATCCTATCGATTCAACATTTGTGAAATCATGCAATCATCAGTTGATCCTTTTAAATTATCTTTCCGGCTCAGACATCATTTTTGAACATGAGCTCGTTCTCCCAAACTATTTGTCGTCAATTGTGCCTCGGTCTATCAACTTATCCATCCTTAATCGGGCGTCGCCGTCCCTTTTCGAAATCATAATTCCTTTGTTATCTAAGCATCGAATTGTTGGGGTTCTATAATATGATGTCGTGCATTCTTCTTCCTCTGGTTGATTATCGATGCTCACATGGATCCCTTGTGGACCATCGGTTCCTTTGTTGGATTCTATCCGGCGGTGTCCTTCATATTGAATAACCTTGAGAACCTTTCCATGGGTATATAATGCCTTTGGTAAATTTATCATCTTCTTTTGAACTTGCTCTACTTCGAGTTTGTGTTAATTACTCCTAAAGTTGTGGTATATGTTCTAAAAGCCCGATGGCTTGAACCTATGCCTTCCTTTATATTGTGAACTCGGAAGTTTTCACGAGTCATACTTCGTATTTCACGGGTAAAACTTTCAACACTAATGCCTTTATCAAAGCGGAAGTGAATGAAAAGTTGTGCATTAAAAAGTGGGAGTCGACCTTGAACTTTGTGTTCATGCCCATGGACTGATGTGGAACTTATCATGGAAGCTTCTTGCAAAATATTTAATCCTTTGGGCAATTTTACGGTGTCATTAAATTGGATCCCTTGCAGCTATGGTTCCGACCATATTGTTCTTCTTTGATCACATTTCTTGGGTAAGTTTAAGCACTTTCCTGGATTACCCAGTCCAACCTCTACTTTGATTTGTTGTGAGTATTACCCCACGTGTCTCAAGATTACCGGGCCATAACTTCTTGAGTTCTTCATCAAGTGCTACCTCTGATTCCAATTTTCACGGGCTAGGTTATTAAACACTCAAAGACACCGATAACGAACCGAGTCCCTTTACGGTTCAACAACTTTTATAATCTTCTTTACTTACGAGTTTGTACCAGATCCGCCATTCCTAGCACGATCGGCTATATCATTACCGTGCTAAATTTTAAGCGTGCTACGGTCCTAATTCCCGTAGCCAACTTACGATAGCTAAACTCGCGATCGTCCTCGGCATATCATTTAGCCTTGAACAACAATCTTTGATTTCAAGTTTGTATTGTACTAGTGGTTTCAATAACCTTCGCTTCATCATTCCTTTGACTTGTTGTCCCCGGATCTATTACACCTTCATGAAATTCTCGACAATTGTGTCGGATCACCTTCAACTTTGACTTCCGAGATGTTAAGCGTGTTGATGATGAAAATACCCTCCTTGCCCTCGATGATTTTTATTATCATCGACAACACCCTTGACTTCCTTTCCCGGAGCTTGTCCACATTATGAATGCAACCCTCTCCATAATGTTGTGTTCGCCTTGAAATACTTTCCTTTCTATCAAGAATTTGTGAGGATTGCTCCACCTCTTAAAATTCTTGAAATAGTGATACTTCTCTCCATCACCTTCTTTCTTGGTCCCGTGTTGTTTCTAACGAATCCGCAATTGAACTATGATGTGCGAATTCAAAATTCCTAGCAACCCTATTGCTTTGAAGTGAATGGTCAATAACTCCATTCTAAGTCTTTTGGTTATTGAATGCCATTCTAACATTGATCATGCTACCTAAGCCCATATTTTGCCCTTTTCAACCAATGTTTAATTGTGTATGTTTCCCTCGAGCATACATCATTATATCATCGATCGACAAATGTTATCTCCTTGTCCATAATTGTGGAACCCATCTTTATAAATCTCAATGAATTTTCTTTGAGTCCATCAGCCACCTCATCTTCCTCTCCTTGGTTTAATGATGAACTCTTGTTTTGGAACTCTCTTCCATTGTTAGTTCCCGAGAATTTTCGATGTCACCTCATTACTTTGTTGCACCTTTTCTTCTCGGGCATCTTGAGCCGGGTATCAAACACCAATCAGATCGACTCTCGGTTAGATATGATGGTTGGAACTATTCCAAGTTATAACAATGGTCTTTATGTGACCCGGTAAGGTGATGTCGTGCTTGCCCTGGCGGGGAACTATTGTTTAAATTCCTTTTCACAAGGTTATCCATTCTTCCATGAGAAATTGTGAGACTTATTCTATAAGTTGTTCTGATGGATCCTTTGAGTTTCAAAGTCGATCTTCACCGATGACCATGTCAATGCTATCTCGAAGCATTCGGTTATACTCGATTTTCAACAAGAACATTTGAAGCCCAATGCTAAATGTTTCGCTCAATTATCCAAACACCGTTGTATGGGTAACGTCATGAAATTCTCTCCCCTCACCTAGAGGTTTTCTCGTTATATCCTATTGGATATCATGCTCCTTGTCCTTGGGAAGGATATACCCTGAAATATGTGTTTAAACACATTTTCCTTTCCATTTTTTTAACCTAATGATCACATTTTCCTTTCCATTGGTGCATTAGGCCTTTATTGTGATCTATATAATCTAGCATAATAATTCCTTATGTAAACACCTCGATGTACAACTCTTCGGTGAGACCCGTTTCTCTGTTGATGACATTCCGGTAGCCACCGATGGGCGAGAATGTTGCCTATTGGTCACCTCGTGCAACGGGAAAATAGTTCTCTTGTCCCTCGCCCTTGGTACCACGTTTTTCCGACATAACGACATGGTACTCTCGACATGCCTTGCTATCATGACCATGCAAGATGTCACTACTCCTATAAAAAAAACCACATGGTGGGCACATAACCAGTTCCCGGGATCGAAACTTATCCTGCCCCCTATTCCCAAAGTTATTCCTTGCGTGGCCTCTATGTAATTCACGGGCCACCGTCCTATGATCTAGTCGGTATCAACGCAATCCTCTCGCTACTCGAACCCCTTTCTCCTCTGGTTGGACTTGACAACTATCTACCGCTTGGAACCTCTTATTGCCTTGCCTTACCTCGATGTATTTCATTTGTTCAATTCGAGGTTACTTTCCGCCACCTTCGATGTTATCTACTAGATAGTCAACCTTACAAGGTCCGTTCTCCGGAGTTC
>JAHHZJ010009427.1:0-13504 GCA_021437245.1 Aegilops speltoides
TATAGCCAAGCTTTGAGAGTTTGACTTCTAGCGGTTTGCGATCACCACCTCTTCTTCAGGTAGGCTGGTAAGAATTTGAGATTTGCTTCACAGTTTGTATTTGTCCACCACCACCACCACCACTTCCTAGTAGTCATGTAGGATCATATTCTTGTGTGTTTCTATTCTTTGCTAACCATGGCGAGAACACAGGCCGATGAGGCTGATTGGGAGAACTGACGAACAAACGGCTACATGATAAGTTTCAGCAAATGATGATTGGACAGGTGCAAGATGTGCTAAACAGATTTGGCGAGGCCATGGAGAAGATAGATGGCATTGAGAAGGCGTTTGAAACAAAGCTTGATAGCAAGTTTGATGAATTGCTGTAGCGTTTTCCACAACCACCGCCGGCTGCACCTATCGCACCTCTGCCAGCGACAACAACTTCGCCCCTTCGAATCGGTATGGGCGAGCTCGGCGTGTTCCTATTGAGCGAGGACAAAATTCTGGTGCGCTGCTCTCTGCTGTTGGTGCTTCTTTGGCTCCTGCTCTGCTGCTCTTTGGTGCCGGCGAGGATGATTATGTGGGAGATTACGAGGATGAGGTTGATCAACATCGAACTCGTGCAACCACCAGCACCACAACCACCAGGTCGTCCACATGCAAATAATGGCAATGTTAGGGCTCCCCCTTAGATGCGAGATCATGACCATCTCCTAAACTGAAATTGAATATTCCACCATTTGAGGGTAGATATGTTCTGATATATATCTTACTTGGGAGTTAGAAGCTGAACAACGATTTACATGTTTACAATATCACGAGGAGAGGCGTGTTCTGCTGCTGTTTGTGCTTTCACTAGCTTTGCATGTGTTTGGTGGTGCGAACATTGTAGATTATATCTGTTCCAGCTACTTGGGCTGCTTTGAAAACTGCTATGCGTACTCGTTGGGTTCCACCATATTATCAGCGTGAATTGCTTCAAAAATTGCAGCGTTTAAGACAAGGAAAAAATTCTGTAGAAGAATATTATCGGGAATTACAAAGCTGGCTTGATTAGATGTGGTATTGTTGAGGAGAATGAAGCTATGCTTGCACGTTTTACGGGTGGATTAAATAGAGATTCAGACCATTCTAGACTATAAGGATTATAATAATATCACTCGTTTATTCCATCTTGCTTGTAAAGCTGAGCGTGAAGTCTTGAGGATCGGCGAGCATTGGCGCGGACTAACTTTTGCAGGTCGACCTTCATCATGGACACCACGTGCATCATCTACTTCCACATGTTTGCACCGGCACCTCCTTGGTGCCACCTCCAACCGTGATACAAGCGAGGCACAACCACCACTATCGCCAAGAGCACACTGCCGGACCTGCCGAGCTCTTCTTCTTCCATGGCGTCAGCAGGGCACACAAGTGATATTATTTGTCGTTGTTGTAAGGAAGAGGACATTTTTGAGAGAATGCAAATCTCAGCGTGTGATGATTGCTCTTGAGGATGGTGGGTATGAGTCCGCTAGTGACTATGATGAGAGACTTTGGCTCTTATTACACATGAGGAACACGGTGGAGATGATTACGATCATGAGACACAATACATGGCTCTTGAAGATCTTGGCAGGTATGAATGTTTAGTTGCTCAGCGTGTTTTGAGTGTGCGAGTTACACAAAGTGAGCAAAATTAGAGGCATAATTTGTTCCATACAAAGGGAGTTGTGAAGGAGCGTTCTATTAGCGTCATCATAGATGGAGGAGCTGCAACAACTTGGCTAGCATGGAGATGGTGGAGAAGCTATCTCTCACCACAAGACCACATCCACATCCTTACTACATCCAATGGTTCAACAACAGCGGCAAGGTTAAGGTAACACGTCTTGTTAGTGTGCATTTTAGTATCTCTACATATCTTGATTATGTTGATTGTGATGTGGTACCTATGCAAGCATGTTCCTTATTACTTGGTAGACCATGGCAATTTGATAAAAATTCTGTACACCATGGTAGAAACAATCGGTATACTCTTGTTCATAAGGATAAAAATATTACTTTGCTTCCTATGACTCCTGAGTCCATTTTGAAAGATGATATTAATAGAGCTAATAAAGCAAAGCAGGAGAAAAATAAGAGTGAAAATCAGATTGTGGCAAAAGAATTTGAGCAACATATGAAGCCTAATAATAAACCATCTAGTGTTTTATACGAAATTAAATTGAAAAGTGCATGTTTACTTGCCACTAAATCGATATTGATGAGCTAGATTTTAGCAAATCTGTTTGTTATGCTTTTGTGTGCAAAGAGGCATTATTTTCATTAGAGGGCGTGCCTTCCTCTTTGCCTCCTCTTTGTCACTAACATTTTGCGGGGAGTTATTTGGCGTCTTTCCACAAGGCGTGCCACAGGATTACCACCTATTAGAGGATTGAGCATCAAATTGACTTAATTCGGTGCTTCATTATAAACCGTCGCCATACCGTACCAATCCGGAGGAGGCGAAGGAGATTATCGTCAAGTACAAGAGCTTCTCGACAAAGGTTATATCTGTGAATCCCTTAGTCCTTGTCTGTTCCTATTATTCTAGTGCGAAAAAGGATGGTACATCACGTATGTGTGTTGATTGTAGAGGCATTAATAATATTACTATTAGTTATCGTCATCCTATTCCTAGGCTAGATGATATGCTTGATGAATTGAGTGGCTCTACAATATTCTCCAAAGTTGATTTGCGTAGTGGATACCATCAAATTCGTATGAAATTGGGAGATGAATGGAAAACAGCATTTAAAACTAAGTTTGGATTATATGAGTGGTTAGTCATGCCTTTTGGGTTAACTAATGCACCTAGTAATTTCATGAGATTAATGAGCGAAGTTTCGTGCTTTCATTGGACGATTTGTGGTAGTCTATTTTGATGATATCTTGATTTATAGCAAATCTTTGGAAGAACATTTGGAACATTCGTGCTGTTTTAATGCTCTCGTGATGCGTTTGTTTGGTAACCTTAGGAAGTGCACCTTTTGCACCGAAGAGTGTCTTTTCTTGGCTATGTTGTTACTCCATAGGGAATTGAAGTTGATAAATCCAAGATTGAAGCTATTGAGAGTTGGCGCAGCCCAAAGCAGTCACACAAGTGAGGAGTTTTCTTGGCCTCGCTGGATTCTATAGGCGTTTTGTGAGAGATTTCAGCACCATTGCTGCACCTCTCAATGAGCTTACAAAGAAGGATGTGCCTTTTGTTTGGGGTACATACGGGAAGAAGCCTTCACGGTGTTGAAAGATAAGTTGACACATGCTCCTTTACTCCAACTTCTGATTTTAATAAGACTTTTGAGCTTGAATGTGATGCTAGTGGAATTGGATTAGGAGGTGTGTTATTACAAGATAGTAAACCTGTTGCATACTTTTACGAAAAATTGAGTGGGCCTAGTCTGAATTATTCTACTTATGATAAAGAATTATATGCTCTTGTTAGGACTTTAGAAACATGGCAACATTATTTATGGCCCAAAAGAATTTGTTATACATTACGATCATGAATCTTTGAAACATATTAAAAGTCAAGCTAAACTGAATCGTAGACATGCTAAATGGGTTGAATTCATTGAGACTTTCCCTTATGTCATTAAACACAAGAAGGGTAAAAGAAAATGTTATTCTTGATGCATTGTCTAAATAAGCTATACTATGCTTTCACAACTTGACTTCAAATATTTGGTTTGGAGACCATCAAAGATCAATATGTGCATGATGCTGATTTTAAAGATGTATTGCAGAATTGTAAAGAAGGAAGAACATGGAACAAGTTTGTCGTTAATGATGGATTTGTGTTCGTGCTAACAAGCTATGCATTCAGCTAGCTCGTTAGTCTTTTGTTGTTGCAGGAGGCGCATGGAGGAGGACTAATGGGACACTTTGGCGTGAAGAAGGCGGAGGGCGTACTTGCTACACATTTCTTTTGGCCAAAGATGAGGCGGGATGTTGGCGTTTTATTGCTCGCTGCACCACATGTCAAAAAGCTAAGTCACGACTCAATCCTCATGGTTTATATATGCCTTTGCTGTACCTAGTGTTCCTTGGGAGGATATATCTATGGACTTTGTTTTAGGTTTACCTAGAACAAAGAAGGGAGGATCATATTTGTTGTCGTGGATCGAAAATGGCACACTTTATACCATGTCATAAAAGCGATGATCTTTGTTAATGTTGCTGATTTGTTCTTTCGTGAAATTATTAAGCTTGCATGGTGTGCCAAATACTATTGTTTCAGATCGTGATACTAAATTTCTTAGCCACTTTTGGAGATGTTTATGGGCTAAGTTGGGGACTAAATTGCTTTTTAGTACTACTTGTCACCCCAAACTGATGGACAAAGCTGAAGTAGTCAATAGAACATTGTCTACTATGCTTAGGGCTGTTCTAAAGAATAATAAGAAAATGTGGGAGGAATGCTTGCCTCATATTGAATTTGCTTATAATCGTTCATTGCATTCTACTACTAAGATGTGCCCTTTTGAAGTTGTGTATGGTTTCCTACCTCGTGCACCTATTGATTTGTTGCCTCTTCCATCTTGGAGAAGGTTAATTTTGATGCTAAAGAGCGTGCTGAATTGATTTTAAAAATGCATGAGTTAACTAAGGAAAACATTGGCGTATGAATGCTAAATATAAACTTCTTTGGAGATAAGGGTAGAAAACATGTTGTGTTTGCACTGGAGATCTTGTTTGGTTACATTTGCGTGAGGATGGATTTCTGATTTGCATAAATCAAAGCTAATGCCACGTCTGCTGGTCCCTTTAAGGTGTTGGAGAAAGTAAATGATAATGCATATAAACTTGAGCTGCTGCAGATTTTGGGGTTAGTCCACTTTTAACATTGCAGATTTGAAGCCATATTTGGGTGAGGAAGATGAACTTCCGTCGAGGGCGACTTCATTTCAAGAAGGGAGGATGATGAGGACATCAATACCATTGTTACACCCACAGCCCTGCTGCTATACATCTTGGACCAATTACTAGAGCTCGCGCCGCCAACTAAATTACGGTACTTTCGTTTCTTGGTAATGATTCTAATGTTCATGAGAATATGATGTTGCCTAAATTGGATACATTTGTTTTGCTTACAAATGAAGGGCCTAGCTTGGAGAAGGATGAACATTGGAGCAAGAACAAGCATGGAGATGATGGCATGCGCAAGGGGACAAGAATGGAGTTACAAGTGATGATTTCAGGACTTTGAAGCCACCATAATGAGTGCATGAAGCCTTGGACGAAATATACAAGATGCCACTTCATAAATTTCGTCCGGAGGCTATTCTAGGTGCTTCGTCACCTTATTATTGGGCCAGGCCCATGTAATTTCGAAATACATTAGTATAGGCTATTTTTAGAGTCCGTATGTGTGGGGAAACAAGAGATAGGGTTAGTTTGGACCCCTCCACCAAGGGCCACGAAATTCACCCCTCTTCCTCCATATATACAGCCCTTAGGGCACCGTTTAGACTTAGGTTTTGTTTAGATTAAAAAGTTCGCCATAGCTGCAACTTGGCGTGCCGTTTGTGTTCCACGACCGGACAAAGCGTCACAGAACCCCACCTTGATCAATAAAGCTTTCATCTTATATTCGCAATATCCAGTTGCAAAAGTTTCTTGCTTGTTCTTCGTTTGCTGTAGGAAGCAGACCCTCGTGGTCAGAGTTGATGCGTGCTCGGCGTGGTCAATAACCTCTCGGAGTTGGTTTAGCGATTGCTAAAGCGAAGCAAGCAAGCGTCCTCGCACATTCGTAGTCGAATCGTCAAAGTCGACTTCATCCAAAACGATAGCCACCATCTCATCGAAAGACGGGACACCCTCGCCTCTATCAACCACCAATCCGAGTTCCTTGCATATTAGGTTTGTTTTCAGGATCCATCTAGTTTTCCGATTTGTGTTTCCTTATGCGAGTAGGTTTGGATTCAGCAATCTTTGCCGTCCGTGAAGCGAGGTTGGTTTCAAAAAAAAATTCCAAGCATGCGGGACAAAAAATTTCTGGCTATCCTATTTTTAGGTGCTTCTAAGCGTATTGGGCGATCGCTTGCGTTATAGAAAGTTTTTTGACCCGTTTCCGACTTTTGGGTTAAGGCGTTCGAAAAAAAAAATTGGTCGAAATAATTTTGAGCCCATCTGTCGGATTTGACACAGGAAGAGTTGTGAGACTTTTCGCCATTATAGTGATTTTCGCCAAAAAAAAAGCGGTGCAAAAAAAGCATAAAAAAAAAAAGCATGCGCAAAAAAAAGCTGCGCAAAAAAATTCAGAGTGTGCTTTTCCTTGTTTACGTTACAGCGCCCGTGATTTTGTTAGTGTTCTAGGCTCGCGTCTCTATACGGTCTAGCCTAGGACCAACCGCGATCTGACGTTGAGTGTTTATTCAACTTTGCATCTCTGAATTGATTATTGCTGACCTTTTTTTTGCTACCATATTATAAGCATTCCCAGCTCCACATACATCTACGTCGTGCGTTTGATTCTCCCTGGTAATCGCTATATGATGAGGACATCAATACCATTGTTACACCCACAGCCCCTGCTACTATACATACTAGACCAATTACTAGAGCTCGCGCACGTCAACTAAATTACGGTACTTTCGTTTCTTGGTAATGATTCTAATGTTCATGAGAATATGATCTTGCCTAAATTGGATACATTTGTTTTGCTTACAAATGAAGGGCCTAGCTTGGAGAAGGATGAACATTGGAGCAAGAACAAGCATGGAGATGATGGCATGCGCAGAGAGGACAAGAATGGAGTTACAAGTGATGATTTCGGGACTTTGAAGCCACCATAATGAGTGCATGAAGCCTTGGACGAAATATACAAGATGCCACTTCATAAATTTTGTCCGGAGGCTATTCTGGTCTTTCGTCACCTTATTATTGGGCCAGGCCCATGTAATTTCGAAATACATTAGTATAGGCTATTTTTAGAGTCCGTATGTGTGGGGAAACAAGAGATAGGGTTAGTTTGGACCCCTCCACCAAGGGCCACGAAATTCTCCCCTCTTCCTCCATATATACAGCCCTTAGGGCACCGTTTAGACTTTGGGTTTTGTTTAGATCAAAAGTTAGCCATAGCTGCAACCGGCGTGCCGTTTGTGTTCAGCGACCGGACAAAGCGTCACAGAACCCCACCTTGATCAATAAAGCTTTCATCTTATATTCGCAATATCAGTTGCAATCTCAGTTTCTTGCTTGTTCTTCGTTTGCTCGCGGAAATAGACCCTCGTGGTCGGGTTGATCGTGCTCGGCGTGGTCAATAACCTCTCGGAGTTGGTTTAGCGATTGCTAAAGCGCGGCGTCCTCGCCGCCTTCGTAGTCGGATCGTCAAAGTCGACTTCCACCAAAGCGAAATCCACCATCTCATCGAAAGGCGGGACACCTTTGCCTCTATCAAGTGGTATCAGATTTCCGGGTTGCTTGGTGAGATTTTCTGAGTTTTCGTAGTTTAGATCGAGTCATTCTTCATACCTACAGTCCACGAAAAAGCCAAAAAAAATTAGGGTTAGGTCATCATATCCGAACCAATCGAGCCTTTGCATAATCTTTTACGTATTTGCGTTGTTGAATTTGCGGTTGCATCGTCGTGTCTAGTTCTTTGGTCTTAGAGTCTAGTCTTTTAGAGTTTGAGTTACGGTCATAAGTTGTCACGCCGCCGCCGCATAGCGTTATCATCATACTGCCATCTACCACCACCGCTTATCCGCCACGCTTGAATCCGTATCCATATACCACCACGCTGCCATATACCACCACCGTTGCCATATACCACCACCATATATCCACCACCAATCGAGTTCCTTGCATATTAGATTTGTTTTGGGATCCATCTAATTTCCGATTAGTGTTTCCTTATGCGAGTAGGTTTGGATTCCAGCAATCTTTTGTCGTCCGTAGTAGAAGGTTGGTTTCCAAAAAAAAAAAACCACCCTCGTTTAGGCCCAAAATTTTCCAAAAAGCGCGCGGGACAAAAAATTTCGGCTATCCTATTTTAGGTGTTTCTAAGCGTATTGAGGCGATCGCCGTTATAGAAAGTTTTTTGACCGTTTCGAGTTTTTGGGTCGAGCGGTCGAAAAAAAAAAAAATTGGTGAAAAAATTTCGTGCCCATCCTATCAGTTTGACTGGGAAGAGTTTTGAGACACTTCGCCATTATAGTGATTTTAGCAAAAAAAAAAAAGAAAAAAAAAAAAGCAGCAAAAAAAAAAAAAAAAAAAAAAAAAATTGAGTGTGCTCCTCCCTTGTTTACGTGCTTGTGCCGTGATTTTGTTAGTGTTCTAGGCTCGCGTCTCTATGCGGTCTAGCCTAGGACCAGCCTGATACCGTCGTTGGCGTTTATTCAACTTTGCATCTCTGAATTGATTATTCTTGACCTTTTGCTACCATATTATAAGCCTTCAGCTCCACATACATCTCGTCGTGCGTTTGATTCTCCACAATGTCGCTATAGCCAAGCTTTGAGAGTTTGACTACTAGCGGTTGCGATCACCACTTTGCTTCTTTGGGTAAGAACTGGTAGAATTTGAGATTTGCTTGCGGTTTGTATTTATCACCACACCACCACCACCACTTCCTAGTAGTCTGTGGGATCATATTCTTGTGTGTTTCTATTGCTGCTAACCATGGCAGGATCACAAGCCGATGAGACTGATTGGGAGAACTGACGAACAAACAGCTACATGATAAGTTTCAGCAAATGATGATTGGACAGGTGCAAGATGTGCTAAACAGATTTGTGAGGCCATGGAGAAGATAGATGGCATTGAGAAGGCGTTTGAAACAAAGCTTGATAGCAAGTTTGATGAATTGCTCGTGGCGTTTTCCACAACCACCGCTGGCTGCACCTATCGCACCTCTGCATGACAACAACTCGCCCCTTCCGAATCGGTATGGGCCAGGCTCGGCGTGTTCCTATTGAGCAGGACAAAATTCTAGTGCCGCTGCTCTGCTGTTGGTGCTTCTTTGGCTCCTGCTACTGCTGCTGCTGTGGTAGTGCAGGGAGGATGATGAGTATGTGGGCGATTATGAGGATGAGGTTGATCAACATCGAACTACGTGCAACCACCAGCACCACAACCACCGGTCGTCCACATGCAAATAATGGCAATATTAGGGCTCCCCTCAGTGCGAGATCATGACCATCTCCCTAAACTGAAATTGAATATTCCACCATTTGAGGGTAGATATGTTCACGATATATATCTTACTTGGGAGTTAGAAACTGAACAACGATTTACATGTTTACAATATCACGAGGGAGGCGTGTTCCTCTGCTGTTTGTGCTTTCACTAGCTTTGCATGTGTTTGGTGGTCGAACATTGTAGATTATATCTGTTCCAGCTACTTGGGCTGCTTTGAAAACTGCTATGCGTACTCGTTGGGTTCCACCATATTATCAACGTGAATTACTTCAAAAATTGCAGCGCTTAAGACAAGGAAAAAATTCTGTAGAAGAATATTATCGGGAATTACAAAGCTGGCTTGATTAGATGTGGTATTGTTGAGGAGAATGAAGCTATGCTTGCGTTTTACGGGTGGATTAAATAGAGATTCAGACCATTCTAGACTATAAGGATTATAATAATATCACTCGTTTATTCCATCTTGCTTGTAAAGCTGAGCGTGAAGTCTTGAGGATCGGCGAGGCATTGGCGGCGCACTAACTTTTCTGCGGTCGACCTTCATCATGGACACCACGTGCATCATCTACTTCCTTTGCACCATCACCTCCTTGGTGCCACCTCCAACCGTGATACAAGAAAGCGAGCACAACCACCACTATCGCCAAGAGCACACTGCCGGGCCTGCCTGAGCTCTTCTTCTTCCATGGCGTCAGCAGGGGCACAAGTGATATTATTTGTAAATCGTTGTAAGGAAGAGGACATTTCTTGAAGAATGCAAATCTCAGCGTGTGATGATTGCTCTTGAGGATGGTGGGTATGAGTCCGCTAGTGACTATGATGAGAGACTTTGGCTCTTATTACACATGAGGAACACGGTGGAGATGATTACGATCATGAGACACAATACATGGCTCTTTGAAGATCTTGTGGTATGAATGTTTAGTTGCTCAGCGTGTTTTGAGTGTGCAGGTTACACAAGCTGAGCAAAATCGGAGGCATAATTTGTTCCATACAAAGGGAGTTGTGAAGGAGCGTTCTATTAGCGTCATCATAGATGGAGGGCTGCAACAACTTGGCTAGCATGGAGATGGTGGAGAAGCTATCTCTCACCACAAGACCACATCCACATCCTTACTACATCCAATGGTTCAACAACGGTGGCAAGGTTAAGGTAACACGTCTTGTTAGTGTGCATTTTAGTATCTCTACATATCTGATTATGTTGATTGTGATGTGGTACCTATGCAAGCATGTTCCTTGTTACTTGGTAGACCATGGCAATTTGATAAAATTCTGTACACCATGGTAGAAACAATCGGTATACTCTTGTTCATAAGGATAAAAATATTACTTTGCTTCCTATGACTCTGAGTCCATTTTGAAAGATGATATTAATAGAGCTAATAAAGCAAAAGCAGGAGAAAATAAGAGTGAAAATCAGATTGTGGCAAAAGAATTTGAGCGACACATGAAGCCTAATAATAAACCATCTCTGTTGCTACGAAATTAAATTGAAAAGTGCATGTTTACTTGCCACCAAATCTGATATTGATGAGCTAGATTTTAGCAAATCTATTTGCTATGCTTTTGTGTGCAAAGAGGCATTATTTTCATTAGAGGGCGTGCCTTCCTCTTTGCCCTTTGTCACTAACATTTTGCGGGGAGTTGGCGTCTTTCCACAAGGCGTGCCACAGGATTACCACCTATTCGAGGATTGAGCATCAAATTGACTTAATTCCGGTGCATCATTACCAACCGTGCACCATACCATACCAATCCGGAGGAGGCGAAGGAGATTATCGTCAAGTCACGAGGAGCTGCTCGACAAAGGTTATATCGCGAATCCCTTAGTCCTTGTCTTTGTTCCTATTATTCTAGTGCGAAAAAGGATGGTACGTCACGTATGTGTGTTGATTGTAGAGGCATCAATAATATTACTATTAGTTATCGTCACCCTATTCCTAGGCTAGATGATATGCTTGATGAATTGAGTGGCTCTACAATATTCTCCAAAGTTGATTTGCGTAGTGGATACCATCAAATTCGTATGAAATTGGGAGATGAATGGAAAACAACATTTAAAACTAAGTTTGGATTATATGAGTGGTTAGTCATGCCTTTTGGGTTAACTAATGCACCTAGTACTTTCATGAGATTAATGAGCGAAGTTTTCGTGCTTTCATTGGACGATTTGTGGTAGTCTATTTTGATGATATCTTGATTTATAGCAAATCTTTGGAAGAACATTTGGAACATTCGTGCTGTTTTTAATGCTCTCGTGATGCGTTTGTTTGGTAACCTTGGGAAGTGCACCTTTTGCACCGACCGAGTATCTTTTCTTGGCTATGTTGTTACTCCACGGGGAATTGAAGTTGATAAAGCCAAGATTGAAGCTATTGAGAGTTGGCGCAGCCCAAAGCAGTCACACAAGTGAGGAGTTTCCTTGGCCTCGCTGGTTTCTATAGGCGTTTTGTGAGAGATTTCAGCACCATTGCTGCACCTCTCAATGAGCTTACAAAGAAGGATGTGCCTTTTGTTTGGGGTACCATACGGGAAGAAGCCTTCACGGTATTGAAAGCTAAGTTGACACATGCTCCTTTACTCCAACTTCTGATTTTAATAAGACTTTTGAGCTTGAATGTGATGCTAGTGGAATTGGATTAGGAGGTGTGTTATTACAAGATGGCAAACCTGTTGCATACTTTTACGAAAAATTGAGTGGGCCTAGTCTGAATTACTCTACTTATGATAAAGAATTATATGCTCTTGTTAGGACTTTAGAAACATGGCAACATTATTTATGGCCCAAAGAATTTGTTATACATTACGATCATGAATCTTTGAAACATATTAAAAGTCAAGCTAAACTGAATCGTAGACATGCTAAATGGGTTGAATTCATTGAGACTTTCCCTTATGTCATTAAACACAAGAAGGGTAAAGAAAATGTTATTCTTGATGCATTGTCTAAATCGCTATACTATGCTTTCACAACTTGACTTCAAAATATTTGGTTTGGAGACCATCAAAGATCAATATGTGCATGATGCTGATTTTAAAGATGTATTGCAGAATTGTAAAGAAGGAAGAACATGGAACAAGTTTGTCGTTAATGATGGATTTGTGTTCGTGCTAACAAGCTATGCATTCCAGCTAGCTCCGTTAGTCTTTTGTTGTTGCGGGGGCGCATGGAGGAGGACTAATGGGACACTTTGGCGTGAAGAAGGCGGAGGGCGTACTTGCTACACATTTCTTTTGGCCAAAGATGAGGCGGGATGTTGGCGTTTTATTGCTCATTGCACTACATGTCAAAAAGCTAAGTCACGACTCAATCCTCATGGTTTATATATGCCTTTACTGTACCTAGTGTTCCTTGGGAGGATATATCTATGGACTTTGTTTTAGGTTTACCTAGAACAAAGAAGGGAGGATAACATATTTGTTGTCGTGGATAGATTCTCGAAAATGGCACACTTTATACCATGTCATAAGCGATGATCTTTGTCAATGTTGCTGATTTGTTCTTTCGTGAAATTATTAAGCTTGCATGGTGTGCCAAATACTATTGTTTCAGATCGTGATACTAAATTTCTTAGCCACTTTTGGAGATGTTTATGGGCTAAGTTGGGGACTAAACTGCTTTTTAGTACTACTTGTCACCCCAAACTGATGGACAAACTGAAGTAGTCAATAGAACATTGTCTACTATGCTTAGGGCTGTTCTAAAGAAAAATAAGAAAATGTGGGAGGAATGCTTGCCTCATATTGAATTTGCTTATAATCGTTCATTGCATTCTACTACTAAGATGTGCCCTTTTGAAGTTGTGTATGGTTTCCTACCTCGTGCACCTATTGATTTGTTGCCTCTTCCATCTTGGAGAAGGTTAATTTTGATGCTAAAGAGCGTGCTGAATTGATTTTAAAAATGCATGAGTTAACTAAGGAAAACATTGGCGTATGAATGCTAAATATAAACTTCTGGAGATAAGGGTAGAAAACATGTTGTGTTTGCACGGAGATCTTGTTTGGTTACATTTGCGTAAGGATAGATTTCTGATTTGCATAAATCAAAGCTAATACCACGTCTGCTTGCTGGTCCCTTTAAGGTGTTGGAGAAAGTAAATGATAATGCATATAAACTTGAGCTGCTGCAGATTTTGGGGTTAGTCCACTTTTAACATTGCAGATTTGAAGCCATATTTGGGTGAGGAAGATGAACTTCCGTCGAGGGCGACTTCATTTCAAGAAGGGAGGATGATGAGGACATCAATACCATTGTTACACCCACAGCCCTATTTGCTATACATCTTGGACCAATTACTAGAGCTCGCGCCGCCAACTAAATTACGGTACTTTCGTTTCTTGGTAA
>JAHHZJ010009430.1:0-10064 GCA_021437245.1 Aegilops speltoides
TTTTCTTGGGGTATTGATCTTCTTCTCACTAACTCCATTGGCATTGAACTTTCGTTCAAAACCAACACCTTGATTCTTGGGCCTTCCTTGCTTGTGTACAATTTCCTAATTGCTTACTCCCGGAAGGCTTTGTAAACACCTTTTCTATAATTCCCTTCAATAAGCTTTTTCTTGCTCAAGTGTAACTTGGCTAAGAGAATCATTAGTGGAATCAAGAGAACTACTAGAAGCAACAATATTGGATTTGACATTATTATTTTACTAAGAGGAAGTATATTTCTTGTACTTGTTACTAGACTTGACTTGAGGCATGTAAGTAGATAAGAGTAGCGCTTGGCATTAAGAAGAACTTTTCTTACGGAGATTATCATTGATTGCTTTTAAGAACTCATGCTCTTGCTCAAGATTGAACTTTTCAAAGCGTAACTTCTCATGGCCCTTAAAGTTCTCATGATCTTCGAAATAGTTTCATGAGCCAACTTAGAGTGTTTAGTTCTTTAGTTAGAAGCTCAATCTTCTCCTTATCATTGTCATTCGTTTTATCTTGATTAGCATGATTAATTGATGTTTCATCATAGTATTCATCACTAGTGTTGTCAACAAAAATCATCATCCACAAGCAAGTCATCTTCATCACTATTGAAATCAACATACTCGGTGTGTTACCTTTGGACCTTTGGCCATGAAGCATCTTCAATTCCTTCATTTGGTGAATCAAATATTGTCGTAGAGTTGGTTGACACAAGTGCTAGACCGCAACACCTTCATCTTGAGTATATTGAATCGGAGTGATAGCTTCTCCGGAGTGATTGTTCGAGTCGGAGCCGACACCATTCACCAACATGAGCTTGATGTCTTCGTTTTGTAGCTCCTTGATGACTTGTCGCCTTTCCGAATCCTTGCTTCTCCATGAGGTCTTCATTCATAACGATCATCTCTCCTCCTCTCTCTCTTGGTGGTGATTCTCTTTTGCTTCTTCTTCTTGGAGAATCTTCTCTTCTTTTGTAGGGTGTTGTACACTCATTGGAATAGTGCGGGTCTCCCACAAATGTAGCAATTCCTTTCGACTTGAAGATCTTTTGTCATGGTAAGACCTTGACTTGGAGCTTCTTTCTTTGCTTCTTCTTGGAATTTGTTGAAGTTCTTCACCATTAAGCTCAATTCTTCATTGAAGGTTTGTTTCTACTTGATGATGTGGGGGCTTCACTTGAGGCTTTTAGCACCACTTGACTTGTTGTGAAGTTCCTCCTTATCCTTGAGTGACATCTCATGAGCAACAGTCTTCCAATGACTTCGTTGGCTTGAGATCTTTGTAGTTTGGCATCATTTGGATCAATGTGACTGAGCTATCATACTTTCCATCCAATGCTCTTAGGATCTTCTTGATGATGAATTTGCTCATCTCTTCACTCCCTAAGGGATCTCATTTGTGATAAGACAAGCCTAGAGTACATTTCAGGACACCTTCACCATCCTTCATTTTGAACTTGTCAAGCTGACTTTTGGAGCACATCAACTTGGATTCCTTATGGATTCGGTACCTTCATGCATATCAATCAAAGTATCCCAAATTTCCTTTGCATTCTCAAGGCGGCTGATTTTGTTGAATTCTTGGACACAATCCGTTGAAGATGATATCACAAGCTTGGCGTTGTATTGCAGCATCTTCAATTCTTCGCTTTAGATTCACGGTTGGCTCTCTCCCATCAAAGAATTCACCTTGCAAGCCAATACAAATAATTGCCCAAGCAGGGGGTTATGTCAGAATATGCATTTTCATCTTATGCTTCCAACTAGCAAAATTAGTACCATCAAGTAAGGACCTCTCGGTGATAATTTCCCTCGCTAGGCCATACTCTCCTAGGTTGTGAAACCAAGGCTATGACCACCAAAAGCTATGAAATCAAAGCAAATGGAGACCAAAGCTCGATACCACCGGGACCTTGAAGTATGTCTAGAGGGGGTGATTAGAATACTTGACCAATTAAAAACTTAACCTTTTCCCAATTTTAGAGTTTGGCAGATTTTAGCTATCTTAGGACAAGTCAAGCAATCATCACACAATTCAAGCAAGCATGCAAAGAGTATATGCAGCGGAAATTAAAGTCAACTTGCAAGAAAGTAAAGGGAAGGGTTTGGGGATTCAAGCAATTGGAACACGGATGTTTTGGCGTGGTTCCGTAGGTGGTGCTAACGTACATCACGTTGATGGAGACTTCAACCCACGAAGGGTAATGGTTGCTGAGTCCACGGAGGGCTCCACCCACGAAGGGTCCACAAAGAACCCTTGTCTATCCCACCATGCTCGCCCGAAGGACTTGCCTCACTAGCGGTAATCTTCACAAGTAAGGCGATCTCCTTGCCCTTACAAACTCCTTGGTTCAACTCCACAATCTTGTCGGGGCTCCCAAGTGACACCTAGCCAATCTAGGAGACACCACTCCCAAGAAGTAACAAATGGTGCGTTGATGATGAACTCCTTGCTCTTGTGCTTCAAATGATAGTCTCCCACACTCAACTCTCTCTCATAGGTTTTGGATCGGTGGAAAGAAGATTTGAGTGGAAAGCAACTTGGGGAAGGCTAGAGATCAAGATTCATATGGTAGGAATGGAATATCTTGGCCTCAACACATGGTAGGTCGTTCTCTCTGAAATGGTAAGTTGGAAGTGTAGGTTTGTTACGATGGCTCTCTCCATGAATGAAGAGGAGGTGGAGGGTATATATAGCCTCCACACAAAATCTAACCGTAACACAATTTACCAAACTCGGTTGGACCGATTCAATAGACTCGGTCAACCGATTTATAAACCTAGTGACCATTAGTGATTTTGGTGGGATGACATGCAACTTCGGTGAGACGATTCGGTTAGGTTAGGCATAACGTAATCTCGGTAAGACCGATTCACAAACTGGTGAGACCAATTTTGGTAATAAGCTTTCCAGAGTTGGTCGAGTAAACTTCGTGAAGGAAATATGCCCTAGAGGCAATAATAAAGTTATTATTTATTTCCTTATTTCATGATAAATGTTTATCATTCATGCTAGAATTGTATTAACGGAAACATGATACATGTGTGAATGCATAGACAAAACAACATGTCACTAGTATGCCTCTACTAGACTAGCTTATTAATCAAAGATGGTTATGTTTCCTAACCATAAACAAAGGGTTGTTATTTGATTAATGAGGTCACATCATTAGTAGAATGATCGATTGACATGACCCATTCCAATAAGCTAGCACCACGATCGTTTAGTATGTTGCTCTGCTTTTATCCATGACTTATACATGTTCCTAACTATGAGATTATGCAACTCCGTTTACGGAGGAACACTTTGGGTGCTACCAAGCGTCCTAGCGTATGGGTGATTATAAAGGTACTAGTGTCTCCAAAGGCGGATGTTGGGTTGGCGTATTTGAGATTAGGTTTTGTCACTCCGATTGTGAGGATTCTGGGCCCTCTGGTAATGCACATCCAAGCCTTGCAAGCACTCAACTAATGAGTTAGTTGTGAGATGATGTATTCGGAGCGAGTAAAGAGACTTGCGGAAAGATTGAACTAGGTATTGGATACAACGATCGAATCTCGGGCAAGTAACTACCGATGACAAAGGGAACAACGTATGTTGTTATGCGTCGACCGATAAAGATCTTCGTAGAATATGTAGGAACCAATATGGGCATCCAGGTCCCGCTGTTGGTTATTGACCGTGAATAGTTCTAGGTCATGTCTACATTGTTCTCGAACCGTAAGGTCCGCAGCAAGGTTTCGATGGCAGTTATTATGAGTTTATGTATTTTGATGTACGAAGGAGTTGGTCCCGGATGTGATCACGGACATGACGAGGAGTCTCGAAATGGTCGAGACATAAAGATTGATATATTGGAAGCCTATGTTTGGAGTTGGAATGGTTCGGCGGCGAAATTCTGAATCTGGGAGGTTCTGGAACCCCGGGAGGTAAATGGGCCTCGATGGGCCTTAGTGGAAAGGGAAGGGCCAGCCCTAGGTGGGCGCCCCCCTTCCCTAGTCCTACTAGGACTAGGAGAAGGGGCCCCCCTCTCTCTTTCCCCTCAGAATCCTAGTCCAACTAGGATTGGAGGAATCCTACTCCCGGGGAGTAGGACTCCTGGCCGCCCTCCTTGGGCCGGCCCCCTCCCCCTTGCTCCTTTATATACGGGCGGGGGCACCTTGGAACACACAAGTTGATCTTTAGATCGTTCCTTAGCCGTGTCGGTGCCCCCTCCACCATATTCCACCTCGGTTATATGTCGCGTAGCTTAAGCGAACCTGGAGTGAAACATCAAGATCGTCCGCCGTCGTCTTGTGGAACTCTCCCTCGACACTCGGCTGGATGGTCGAGGGCGTCATCAGCTGTCGTGTCAAGAACCAGGCGTCGAACTTGGCCGGGATCGGTCGGATCGCGAGGAAGCGTCGACTACTTCCTCTCGTTGTGATCGCTTCGCTTGGTCTAAAGGGTATGTAGACAACACTCTTCCCTCTCGTTGCTATACATCACCATGATCTTGCATGTGCGTGGGAAAATTTTTGAAATTACTCGTTCCCCACATGGCATCGAGCCTAGGTTTTTTCTATGGTTTGATGTTTTGCAGAGTAGAACACAAGTGAGTTGTGGGCGATACAAGTCATACTACCTACGCATGTCATACTTTGGTTCAGCGGTATTGTGAGATGAAGCGCCGGACCGACATTAACGTGCGCTTCCGAGGCTGGTTTCACCGCTCGAGCACTTTCGTTGCTTAAAGGTGGTGTGGGTGCTGTCCTCTCACTTTAGTTGAGCAAAGTGTGCGCCGGTCCTTGAGAAGGTTAAACGGAGTCTATTTGGAAATATCGTTGTGGTTTTGATCGTGGTGAGGCGGTTCTTGCTTAAGCCCGTAGCACCCGTAAAATTTGCAACAACAAAGTAGAGGGCGTCTAACTTGTTTTTGCAGGGCATGTTGTGATGTGATATGGTCAAGGCGTGATGCTATATTTTATTGTATGAGATGATCATGTTTTGTAACGAAGTTATCGGATGGTGGAGCCATATGGTTGTCGCTTTATTGTATGCAATGCAATGCCCGTAATGCTTTACTTTATCACTAAGCGGTAGCGATAATCGTAGAAGCATAAGTTTGGCGAGGCGACAACGATGCTCGATGGAGATCAAGGTGTCGGCGCCGTGGCGATGGTGATCATGGTGGTGCTGCAAGATGGAGATCATGAAGCACAAGATGATGATGACCATATCATATCACTTATATTGATTTGCATGTGATGTTTATCCTTTTATGCATCTTATCTTGCTTTGATTGGGTAGCATTATAAGATGATCTCTCACTAAATTATCAAAAGTGTTCTCCCGGTATGCATTGCCAAAGTTTCGTGGAACCCGTGATGATGGGTGATAAGCTCCGTCCATCTACACGGGTGCAAGCCGGCACCCGGGAATTCGGGTTATACTTGGAGCCTAGCATATGAGATATGGCCTCAACAGGAGAAAAGGTCGGCGTGAATCATATAGTAGATATGATCAACATAAGATGTTCACCATTGAAAACTACTTCCGGATGATTGTGTCATTGGAAATTCTTCAATCACTACCAAGCTACAAAGGCTTGTGATGAACTATAATATGCAAGGGTTAGTAAAGACTATACAAGGCTCTTACAATCTAAAGGCTGCGGAGGTAGAAATCAGAAGGAGCATCAAGTGTTGATGGTCAATAAGACCACTAGTTTCAAGAAGAAAGGCAAAGGGAAGAAGAAGGGAACTTCAAGAAGAACAGCAAGCAAGTTCTTTGCTGGGAGAAAAACCCAAATCGGCCTAAACCGGCCAGTGCTTCTCTTCCAAGCGGTAGTCCTTTGGAGCGGAAATGCCCCAAGTATTTGGCGGATAAGAAGGATGGCAAGGTGAACAAAGGTATATGTGATATACATGTTATTGATGTGTACCTTACTAGAGCTGGATAGCCGGGTATTTGATCTTGGTTTTGCTAATATTTGCAACTTCGAAGCAACTACGGATTAGCGAACAACGGCAAAGGGCGAGGTGGCGATCTTGCGTGGGAAATGGTTCCAAAAGTCGATGTGATCGCGGTTGGCCGCTACCTCTACATCTACCTTAGGTTAGTTTTAGACCTAAATAATTGTTATTTGGTGCTGCGTTGAGCATGAACATTATATCTGGATCTTGTTTGATGCGAGGCGGTTATTTTAAATCGAGAGAATAATGGTTGTTCTATTTATATGAGTAATATCTTTTATGGTCATGCACCCAAGGAATGGTCTATTTTGATGAATCTCGATAGTAGTGAACACATATTCATAATGTTGAAACCAAAAGATCACGAGTTGATAATGAAAGTGCAACTTATTTGTGTTGCCGTTTAGGTCATTCGATTAAGCGCATGAAGAAACTCCATCTTGATGGACTTTTGGAGTCCTTGATTATGAATCACTTGGCACTTGCGAAGTGCCTCATGGGCAAGATGACTAGAAACCGTTCTCGGTACTATGGAGAAACAGCGGTTGTTGGAAATCATACATCGGATGTATGTGGTCCGATGAATGTTGAGGCTGTTGGCGGATATCGTTATTTTCTCACCTTCACGGATGACTTAAGCGGATATGGGTATATCTACTTAATGAAACATAAGTCAAACGTTTGAAAAGTTCAAAGAATTTGAGTGAAGTTGAAAATCATCGTAACAAGAAAATTAAGTTTCTCGATCGATCGTGGAGGTGAATATTTGAGTTCGAGTTTGGTCTACATTTGAAACAATGCGGAATAGTTTAGCAACTCCATACCGGAACACCCAGCGTAATGGTGTGTCGAGCGTCAATGTCGTCTTTACTAGATATGGTGCGATCTATGATGTCTCTTCTGATTTATTATCGTTTTGGGGTTATGCTCTAGAGGCGGCCGCATTCACCTTTGAATAGAACACCGTCGAAATCCGTTGAGGCGGCACCTTATGAACTATGGTTTGGCAAGAAACCAAAGTTGTCGTTTCTTAAAAGTTTGGGGATCACGATGCTTTGTGAAAAACTTCAACGATAAGCTCGAACCCAAATCGAATGTGTCTTCATAGGATACCCAAAGGAGGCAGTTGGGTACACCTTCTATCACAAGAAGGCAAGACATTTGTTGCTAAGAATGGATCCTTTCCTAGAAGGAGTTTCTCTCGAAAAAAGTGAGTGGGAGGAAAGTGGAACTTGATGAGGTAATTACCTTCTCCCTTACTTGAAAGTAGTTTGCGAAAGGTTTAGACACCTACCCAAGTAGTGAAAGTTGATGATGTTGATCATGAAACTTGGATCAATTTAGAACCTCGAATCCGGTAAGATCCGCACAGTGTCGGTAATCCTGTTCGGAAGTCATGCTACTAGATCATGATGAACCCGAACTATGAAGAAGCGATGGTGAGCCCGATTCCCAAAATGGCTTGAGGCCATGAAATCGAGATGGGATCCATGTATGAAAACAAAGGTGGATTTGGTTGACTTGCCGGGTAGGCAACAATAGAAAACAAGTGGATCTTCAAGAAGAAGGGGGCGGTAATTTTGTTTAAAGCTCGATTTGTAAAGGTTTTCGACAAGTTCAAGGGTTGACTACGATGAGACCTTCTCACCGGGCGGCTTAGTCCGTCAATCATGTTAGCAATTGCCATTTTATGATTATGAAATTTGGCAAATGGATGTAAAAACGATTCTAATGGATTTGGAAGAAAGGATATGATGCAACGAGGTTTTATCGATCCAAAGGGAGCTAAAAAGTGTGCAAGCTCCCGATCCATATACTTTGCAAGCATCTCGGAGTTGGAATAACGCTTTGATAGTGTGATCAAAGCATTTGGGTTTTAGACTTTTGGGAAGCTTTGATTTACAAGAAAGTGAGGGGAGCTCGAGCATTTCGATATTATATGTAGATGACATATTGCTAATCGGAAATGATATAGAATTCGGATAGCATAAAGGGATACTTGAATAAGAGTTTTTCAATGAAAGACCTCGGTGAAGCTTTACATATTGGGCATTAAGATCTATAGAGATAGATCAAGGCGCAATTGGACTTTCCAAAGCACATACCTTGACAAAGTTTTGAAGAAGTTCAAAATGGATCAAGCAAAGAAAGGTTCTTGCTTTACAAGGTGTGAAGTTGAGTGGACTCAATGCCCCACCACGCAGAAGATAGAGAAAATGAAAATGTTCCTATGCTTACCATAGGCTCTATCATGTATGCAATCTGTCGACGATGTGGCCTTGCTATAAGCCTCAGGAGGTACCAAAGTAATCGAGTGGATCCTGGACGGGTCAAGAACATCAAATACAAAAGGACTAAGGATATGTTTTCGATATGGAGGTGACAAAGAGCTCATTGGCGTTACGTTGATGCAAGTTTGAACGATCCGACGATTCTAAATGGACGGATCGATTTACACTAACAGGTGCGGTTGGTGCGTTCTAAAAAAGCGCGGGGGGATCTACATGTGAAGGGAATACGCAGCGGGCGCTAATGAAAGTCGGATGAAGGAGTTCATATCCATCTAGGTGTCATACCTAGTGCCGGGTCAATGAAAATCTTTGTGACAATTTGGAGCAATTGCCTTGCAAGGAATCCAGTTTCACAAAGGACCAAGCACATCAAGGCGCTTCAATTCCATCGGGACTTAGTCGGAGGGAGACATAGAGATTTGCAAGATACATACGGATCTAATGTTGGGACCCATTGACTAAGCCTCTTCCACAGCAAAACATGATCGCACCAAACTCCATGGGTGTTAGAATCATTACTATGTAATCTAGATTATTGACTCTAGTGCAAGTGGGAGGCGGAAATATGCCCTAGAGGCAATAATAAAGTTATTATTTATTTCCTTATTTCATGATAAATGTTTATCATTCATGCTAAATTGTATTAAGGAAACATGATACATGTGTGAATGCATAGACAAAACAACATGTCACTAGTATGCCTCTACTAGACTAGCTTATTAATCAAAGATGGTTATGTTTCCTAACCATAACAAAGGAGTTGTTATTTGATTAATGAGGTCACATCATTAGTAGAATGATCGATTGACATGACCCATTCCAATAGCTTAGCACCAATCGTTTAGTATGTTGCTGCTTTTATCCATGACTTATACATGTTCCTTAACTATGAGATTATGCCCGTTTACGGAGGAACACTTTGGGTGCTACCAATCCGGAACGGGTGATTATAAAGGTACTACGGGTGTCTCCAAAGGGATGTTGGGTTGGGATTTAGATTAGGTTTTGTCACTCCGATTGTGGAGAGGTATTCGGGCCCTCTCGGTAATGCACATCCTAAGCCTTGCAAGCACCCAACTAATGAGTTAGTTGTGAGATGATGTATTTACGAGTAAAGAGACTTGCGGTACAGATTGAACTAGGTATTGGATCAACGATCGAATCTCGGGCAAAAATACCGATGACAAAGGAACACATGTTGTTATCGTCGACCGATAAAGATCTTGAGAATATGTAGGAAAATATGGGCATCGGTCCGCTGTTGGTTATTGACCGTGAATAGTTCTAGGTCATGTCTACATTGTTCTCGAACCGTGGTCCCCGCAAGGTTTAGGCAGTTATTATGAGTTTATGTATTTTGATGTACGGGAGTTGAGTCCGGATGTGATCACGGACATGAGGGAGTCTCAAATGGTCGAGACATAAAGATTGATATATTGGAAGCCTATGTTTGGAGTTGGAATGGTTAAAGGGGAATTCTAGTCGGAGGTTCGGAACCCCGGGAGGTAAATCCTCATGGGCCTTAGTGGAAAGGGAAGGGCCAGCCCGGGTGGGCGCGCCCCCCTTCCCAGTCCACTAGGACTAGGAGGGGCCCCCCCCTCTCTTTCCCCCGGAATCCTAGTCCAACTAGGATTGGGAATCCTCCCAGGGAGTAGGACTCCGGCGCCTCCTTGGCCGGGCCCCCCCCCCTTGCTCCTTTATATCCGGGGGGCACCTTGAAACACAAGTTGATCTTTAGATCGTTTTAGCTGCGGGCCCCCCACCATATTCCACCTGGTTATCGTTAAA
>JAHHZJ010009432.1:0-14114 GCA_021437245.1 Aegilops speltoides
ATCCTCTTGTCGATGATCTTCAACTTCACTTTGAAATTACTTGAACCTTCAATAATTGACTTGTGTTTCATCAAGTAAATATACTCTACATCTACCGAATCATTTGTGAAGTAAGAACATAACGATATTCCTTTGCATGCCTCGGCACTCATTGGACCGCACACATCAAAATGTGTTACTTCCAACAAGTTGCTATCTTGTTCCATTTCTTTGAAAAGCAGGATTTTTAGTCATCTTGCCCATGTGGTATGATTTGCATATCTCAAGTGATTCAAAATCAAGTGAGTCCAACGATCCATGCATGGAGTTTCTTCATGCGTATACACAATAGACATGGTTAGCATGTATCAAACTTTTCAAAGCAGTGTGTCCAAAGATCCATCAACATGGAGCTTCTTCATCGTTTTACACCAATATGACTTACATGGCGATTCCACAAGTAAGTGGTACTATCATTACTATCTTATATCTTTTGGCATGAAAATGTGTATCACTACGATCGAGATTCAATAAACCATTCCTTTAGGTGTAAGACCATTGAAGGTATTATTCAAATAAATAGAGTAACCATTATTCTCCTTAAATGGATAACCGTATTGCGATAGACATAATCCAATCATGTCTATGCTCAGCAAATCTCGATGGTAGAGGGGCGTGCGATGCTTGATCACATCAACCTTGAAATACTTCCAACACATATCGTCGACTCACCTTTAGCTAGTCTCCGTTTATTCCGTAGCTTTTATTTGAGTTACTAACACTTAGCAACGAACGGTATCTAATACCACAGTGCTACTAGCGATACTAGTAAAGTACACATTAACATAATGTATATCAATATACTTCTATCGACCTTGCCGCCTTCTCATCTACCAAGTATCTAGGGTAATTCCGCTCTAGTGACTATTCCCTTATCACGAAGCACTTAGTCTCGGGTTTGGGTTCAACCTTGGGTTTCTTCCTTGGAGCACCGGCTGATTTGCCGTTTCATGAAGTATCCTTCTTGCCCTTGCCCTTCTTGAAACTAGTGGTTTCACCAACCATCAACAATTGATGCTTCTTCTTGATTTCTACTTTCGCGTGTCAAACATCATTGAATACCTCAGGATCATCATATCTATCACGATATGTTATAGTTCATCACGAAGCTCTAGCGACTTGGTGGCAATGACTTTGGAGAAACATCACTATCTCATCAGGAAGATCAACTCTCCTCAATTCAAGTGATTGTTGCACTTTCGGACAATCGAGCACAAGCTCAATGATTGAGCTTTTCTCCCTTAGTTTGCAGGCTAAGAAAATGTCGGAGGTCTCATACCTCTTGGCGTGAGGCACGAGCTGAAATCTCAATTTCAGCCCTCGAAACATCTCATATGTTCGCGACATTTAAGCGTCTTTGGTGCCTCAACTCTAAACCGTTTAATTGAACATCACGTAGTTATAAGCGTGTATGTCTAATGTTACAACATCCACAAGCGGCGTTTGGGGTTACCTGTGGCGGTGCATTAAGGACATAAGCTTTCTCTTCGCATAATACGCTCTTGTCAACTTTCAACTATATTTTCTCTAGGAACATATCTAAATAGTGGAACTAAAGCGAGCTTCGACATAATTTGCAAAGATCTTTTGACTATGTTCAGGATAATTAAGTTCATCTTATGAACTCCCTCGAATAGACATCCCTACGGTCATCTAAGTGATTACATGATCCGAGTCAACTAGGCGTGTCCGATCATCCGTGAGACGGACTAGTCATCATCGGTGAACATCTTCATGTTGATCGTTATCTACTATCGACTCATGCTCGACCTTCGGTCTCGTGTTCGAGGCCATATGCGTACATGCTAGGCTCGTCATGTTAACCCTAAGTGTTTTGGCGTGTGTAAATCTTCTTACACCGTTGTATGTGAGCGTAGAATCCATCACCCGATCATCACATGGTGCTTAGAAGCGCGAACTTTATGAGCGGTGCACGTTAGGGAGAACACTTCTTGAATTTTTTGTAAGGATCATCTTATTTACTACCGTCGTTCTAAGTAAACAAGATGCATAAACATGATAAACATCACATGCAATCAAATAGTGACATGATATGGCCAATATCATTTAGCTCCTTTGATCTCCATCTTGAGGCTCCATGATCATCATCGTCACCGGCATGACACCATGATCTCCATCATCGTGTCTTCATGAAGTTGTCTGCCAACTATTACTTCTACTACTATGGCTGCGGTTAGCAATAAAGTAAAGTAATTACATGGCGTTGTTCAATGACCATGGTCATACAATAAATTAAGACAACTCCTATGGCTCACTGCGGTTGTCATACTCATCGACATGCAAGTCGTGATTCCTATTACAAGAACATGATCAATCTCATACATCACATATCATTCATCACATTCTTCTTGGCCATATCACATCACATAGCATACCTGCAAAAACAAGTTAGGCGTCCTCTAATTGTTGTTGCATGTTTCGATGGATGCTATGGGTTTCTAAAAACGTTTCTTACCTCGCAAAACCTGCGTGATATGCCAATTGCTATTTACCCTTCATAAGGACCCTTTTCGCCGAATCCGTTCAGCTAAAGTGGGAGGCGGCACCGCTAGCCACCTTATGCGAAGTGCATGTCAATCAGTGGAACTTTGTCTCACGTGAAATGCGTGTAAGGTCGGTCAGGCCACTTCATCCCACAATACCGTCGAAGCAAGATTTGACTAGTAGCGGTAAGCATATTGAACAAAATCAGCGCACAACTACTTTGTGTTCTACTCGTGCAAAGAATCTCGCAATAGACCTAGCTCATGATGCCACTATTGGGGGCGTGGCGAAATTCAAAATTTTCCTCGTGTCACTAAGATCTATCTATGGAGAAACCAGCAGCGAGGGAAGGAGTGCATCTACATACCCTTGTAGATCACTAAGCGGAAGGTTCAAGAGAGCGGGGTTGAAGGTCGTGACTCGTCGTGATCCAAATCACGGAGATCCTAGTGCGAGCAGACGGCACCTCCGTGTTCAACACGTACAACCGGTGGCGTCTCCCATGCCTTGATCCAGCAAAGAGAGGAGGCGGTTGAGGAAGACTCCATCCGATGGCAGCACGGCGTGGTGGTGGTGGAGGCGTGGCAATCTGCGAGGCCGCCAAGCACCGGGAGAGGAGAGGACTTGGGAGGGGAGGGCTGCGCGAGAACCGTCGTGTAGCTCCCATCGCCTCCCACTATATATAGGGTGGAGGGCTGGTTTCTTGCCCTCAAGTCCATTGGGGCGTTGGCCAAGGTGGGAAGAAAGAAATCTCATCATTTCCTTCCCCGAGTTATTATCCCTTTTTTAGGGATCTCGATCTTATCCCTTGGGATATGATCTTATTCCTTCTAAGGGGGATCTTGGTGCGCCTTGACCAGGGGTGTGGGGCCTTGCCCCACTACACGTTCATGTGGGTCCCCCATGCAGGTGGGCCCCACTCGGAACCTTCTAGAACCTTCCCGGTACAATCGAAAAATCCGACATTTCCGGTGGCCAAAATAGGACTTCCCATATAAATCTTTACCTCCGGACCATTACGGAACTCCTCGTGATGTCAGGGATCTCATCCGGGACTCAGAACAACATTCGGTAACCACATACAAACTTCCTTTATAACCCTACGTCGCCAACCTTAAGTGTGTAGACCCTACGGGTTGGAGACATGTAGACATGAGGGCGTTCTCGGTCAATAACCAACAGCGGGATCTGGATACCCATGTTGGCTCCACATGTTCCACGATGATCTCATCGGATGAACCACGATGTCAAGGACTCGGTCAATCCGTATACAATTCCCTTTGTCTAGCGATATTGTACTTGCCGAGATTCGATCGTCGGTATACGATACCTTGTTCAATCTCGTTACCAGAAGTCTCTTTACTGTTCGTAACATCATCCGTGATCAACCCCTTGGTCACATTGTCCTGATATGATGATGTCCACGAGTGGGCCCAAGATACCTCTCCGTTTACGGAGTGACAAATCGATCTCGATCCGTGTCACCGAGACACTTTCGGAGATACATAGTGCACCTTTATAGTCACCCGATTCGTTGTGACGTTTGATACACCAAAGCACTCCTACGGTATCCGGGTTACGATCTCATGGTCTAGGAAGAGATACTTGACATTAGAAAAGCTCTAGCAAGCGAACTACGATCTTTGTGCTATGCTTAGGATTGGGTCTTGTCCATCACATCATTCTCTAATGATGTGATCCGTTATCCGACATCCAATGTCCATAGCGAAACCATGACTATCTGTTGATCTGAGAGCTAGTCAACTAGAGGCTCACCGAGGACATATTGTGGTCTATGTATTCACCGTGTATTACGATTTCCGGATAATCTGATTATAGCATGAATAAAGACAATTAACATGAACAAGGAAATATAATAATACTTTTATTATTGCCTCTAGGGCATATTTCCAACATAAGCGGGGCCTATGGAGGTCCCCTCCACCTCTCAGCTCTATAAATACTCACATATTCTAGAAATCTGGGGAGAAACACAATTCCAGCCACCCCAAATTCGAACCATGAGATCCAATCTAGAGCCCTATTAGGCATTAGGAGGAGAACACGATCACGGAGGGTTCACCATCCTCATTGGTGCTCCTCGATGATGTGAGTAGTTCACCATAGACCTATGGGTCCTATGCGATAACTAGATGGCTTCTTCTCTTTTTTTGATTCTCAATACAATGTTCTCCTCGATGTTCTTGGAGATCTATTTGATGTAACGACTTTTGTGATGTGTTTGTGGGAATCCGATGAAGTTGAGTTTATGATCAGATCTATCCATGAATATTATTTGAGTTCTATTTGATCTCTTATATGGATGATTCTTATAGCCTCATATTTTTCTCCGAATCTTTGGTTTAGTTAGGCCATTAGATTGATTTTTCTTGCAATGGGAAGAGGTGCTTTGTGATGGATTCGATCTTGCGGTGTCCTCACCAAAGTGACAAAAATGAAGGAAATATGCCCTAGAGGCAATAATAAAGTTATTATTTATTTCCTTATTTCATGATAAATGTTTATCATTCATGCTAGAATTGTATTAACCGGAAACATGATACATGTGTGAATGCATAGACAAAACAACATGTCACTAGTATGCCTCTACTAGACTAGCTTGTTAATCAAAGATGGTTATGTTTCCTAACCATGAACAAAGGAGTTGTTATTTGATTAATGAGGTCACATCATTAGTAGAATGATCGATTGACATGACCCATTCCCTTAGCTTAGCACACGATCGTTTAGTATGTTGCTCTGCTTTTATCCATGACTTATACATGTTCTGTAACTATGAGATTATGCAACTCCGTTTACGGAGGAACACTTTGGGTGCTACCAAGCGTCTAGCGTAAGCTGGGTGATTATAAAGGAGTACTACAGGTGTCTCCAAAGGCGAGATGTTGGGTTGGCGTATTTGAGATTAGGTTTTGTCACTTGATTGTCGGGAGGTATCTCTGGGCCCTCTCGGTAATGCACATCACTTAAAGCCTTGCAAGCACTACAACTAATGAGTTAGTTGTGAGATGATGTATTCGGAGCGAGTAAAGAGACTTGCGGTAGCGAGATTGAACTAGGTATTGGATACCGGCGATCGAATCTCGGGCAAGTAACATACCGATGACAAAGGAACAACGTATGTTGTTATGCGGTTTGACCGACAAAGATCTTCGTAGAATATGTAGGAACCAATATGGGCATCCAGGTCCGCTGTTGGTTATTGACCGTGAATAGTTCTAGGTCATGTCTACATTGTTCTCGAACCGTAGAGTCCATGCGCAAGGATTCGATGGCGGTTATTATGAGTTTATGTATTTTGATGTACGAAGGAGTTAGTCCGGATGTGATCACGGACATGACGAGTCTCGGAATGGTCGAGACATAAAGATTGATATATTGGAAGCCTATGTTTGGAGTTGGAATGGTTCGGGCAGCGAAATTCTGAGATGCAGGGAGGTTCTGGAACCCCGGGAGATAAATGGGCCTCGATGGGCCCTAGTGGAAAGGAGAAAGGGCCAGCCCTGGTGGGCGCGCCTCCCCCTTCCTAGTCCTACTAGGACTAGGAGAAGGGCCGACCCCCTCTCTCTCTTTCCCCTCAGGAATCCTAGTCCAACTAGGATTGGGGAATCCTACTCCCGGAGGAGTAGGACTCCAGTAGCGCCTCCCTTGGCCCGGCCCCCTCCCCCTGGCTCCTTTATATCTGAGGGCGGGGGCACCTAGGAACACACAAGTTGATCGTGAGATCGTTCCTTAGCCGTGTCGGTGCCCCCTCCACCATATTCCACCTCGGTTATCTGTCATGAAGCTTAAGCGAAGCCTGCTTGGTGAAACATCAAGATCGTCCTGCGCCGTCGTCTTGTGGAACTCTCCCTCGACACTCGGCTGGATCGAGATCTGAGGGCGTCATCAGCTGTCGTGTGTCAAGAACTTCGGGCGTCGAATGTGGCGCCGGGATCGGTCGGATCGCGAGGAGAGCGTCGACTACTTCCTCTCGTTGTGATCGCTTCGCCGGGTCTACAAGGGTATGTAGACAACACTCTCCCCTCTTGTTGCTATACATCACCATGATCTTGCGTGTGCGTGGGAAAATTTTGAAATTACTCGTTCCCCAGCGGTGGCATCCGAGCCTAGGTTTTTCTATGGTTTGATGTTTTGCGAGTAGAACACAAGTGAGTTGTGGGCGATACAAGTCATACTACCTACCAGCATGTCATACTTTGGTTCAGCGGTATTGTGAGATGAAGCGGCCCGGACCGACATTACAGCGTGCGCTTCTGGCGAGACTGGTTTCACCGCTCTGAGCACTCGTTGCTTAAAGGTGACTGGTGGGTGTCTGTCTCTCTCACTTTAGTTGAACCGAGTGTGGCTCGCCGGTCCTTGAGAAGGTTAAAGCAGAGTCTATTTGTGAAATATCGTTGTGGTTTTGATGCGTGGGTGAGACTGGTTCTTGCTTAAGCCCGTAGCAGCCACGTAAAATTTGCAACAAACAAAGTAGAGGGCGTCTAACTTGTTTTTGCAGGGCATGTTAATGATGTGATATGGTCAAGGCGTGATGCTATATTTTATTGTATGAGATGATCATGTTTTGTAACGAAGTTATCGACAGCTGGCTGGAGCCATATGGTTGTCGCTTTATTGTATGCAATGCAATGCATACTGTAATGCTTTACTTTATCACTAAGCGGTAGCGATAGTCGTAGAAGCATAAGTTTGGCGAGGCGACAACGATGCTACGATGGAGATCAAGGTGTCGCGCCGGTGGCGATGGTGATCATGGTGATCTTTGCAAGATGGTGATCATGAAGCACAAGATGATGATGACCATATCATATCACTTATATTGATTTGCATGTGATGTTTATCCTTTTATGCATCTTATCTTGCTTTGATTGGCGGTAGCATTATAAGATGATCTCTCACTAAATTATCAAAAGTGTTCTCCCGGTATGCACCGTTGCCAAAGTTAAATCGTGCCCGGACACCGCGTGATGATCGGGTGTGATAAGCTCTCGTCCATCTAGCGGGTGCAAGCCAGTTTTGCACCGCAGAATACTCGGGTTATACTTGCGAGCCTAGCATATGCGAGATATGGCCTCGGAACACGGAGACCGAAAGGTCGGCGTGAATCATATAGTAGATATGATCAACATAAGATGTTCACCATTGAAAACTACTCCATTTCACGTGATGATCGGTTATGGTTTAGTTGATTTGGATCACGTGATCACTTAGATGACTAGAGGATGTCTTTCTAAGTGGGAGTTCTTTAGTAATATAATTAAGCGAACTTAAATTTATCATGAACTTAGTACTGATAGTATCTTGCTTGTTTATGTTTGATTGTAGATAGATGGCTCGTCTTTGTTGTTCCGTTGAATTTTAATCGTTCCTTGAGAAAGCAAAGTTGAAAGATGATGGTAGCAATTACGGATTGGGTCCGTAACGAGGATCATCCTCATTGCTGCCGGAAGAGCTTCGTCTGGATGCACCGCTAGGTAGCGAACTTCTTCTTTGGAGCAACACGGATGTTATGAGCGTCTGGCGAGCAAAGCGATGACTACTCTATAGTTCGATGTGCCATGCTACGGCTTAGAACCGGGACTTCAACGGCGTTTTGAGCGTCATGGAGCATATGAGATGTTCCGGAGTTGAAGTTAATATTCAACAGAATGCGGATTGAGAGATATGAAGTCTCCAATAAGTTCTATAGCTGCAAGATGGAGGAGAACAGTTACATTAGTGAGCATATACTCGAGAATGTCAGGTACTACAATCACTTGACACAATTGGGAGTTAATCTTCCGGATGATTGTGTCATTGTGAAATTCTCAATCACTGCCACCAAGCTACAAAGGCCGTGATGAACTATAATATGCAAGGGTTAGTAAAGACTATGCAGAGCTCTTACAATGCTAAAAGCTGCGGAGGTAGAAATCAGAAGGAGCATCAAGTGTTGATGGTCAATAAGACCACTAGTTTCAAGAAGAAAGGCAAAGGGAAGAAGGGAATCTCAAGAAGAACAGCAAGCAAGTTCTTTGCTCGGGAAAAAACCCAAGTCGGCCCTAAACCTGGCGAGTGCTTCTACTGCCAAGCAGGTAGTCCTTTGAGCGGAACTGCCCCAAGTATTTGGCGGATAAGAAGGATGGCAAGGTGAACAAAGGTATATGTGATATACATGTTATTGATGTGTACCTTACTAGAGCTCGTAGTAGCACTTGGGTATTTGATCTTGGTTACATTGCTAATATTTGCAACTCGAAGCAGGGACTCTGATTAGCGAACTACGGCAAAGGGCGAGGTGGCGATCTTGGCGTGGGAAATGGTTCCAAAGTCGATGTGATCGCGATCGACACGCTACCTCTACATCTACCTTGGGATTAGTTTTAGACCTAAATAATTGTTATTTGGTGCTGCGTTGAGCATGAACATTATATCTGGATCTTGTTTGATGCGAGGCGGTTATTCATTTAAATCGAGAGAATAATGGTTGTTCTATTTATATGAGTAATATCTTTTATGGTCATGCACCCTTGAAGAGTGGTCTATTCCTTATGAATCTCGATAGTAGTGATACACATATTCATAATGTTGAAACCAAAAGATGCAGAGTTGATAACGAAAGTGCAACTTATTTGTGCCTTGCCGTTTAGGTCATATCGGTGTAAAGCGCATGAAGAAACTCCATCTTGATGGACTTTTGGAGTCCTTGATTATGAATCACTTGGCACTTCGAACCGTGCCTCATGGGCAAGATGACTAGAACACCGTTCTCGGTACTATGGAAGAGCAAGATTTGTTGGAGATCATACATACGGATGTATGTGGTCCGATGAATGTTGAGGCTCGTGGCGGATATCGTTATTTTCTCACCTTCACGGATGACTTAAGCGGATATGGGTATATCTACTTAATGAAACATAAGTCTGAAAGCGTTTGAAAAGTTCAAAGAATTTCAGAGTGAAGTTGAAAATCATCGTAACAAGAAAATTAAGTTTCTCGATCGATCGTGGAGGTGAATATTTGAGTTCTGAGTTTGGTCTACATTTGAAACAATGCGGAATAGTTTAGCAACTCCGCCACCGGAACACCACAGCGTAATGGTGTGTCGAGCGTCGTGTCGTACTTTACTAGATATGGTGCGATCTATGATGTCTCTTACAGATTTACCGCTATCGTTTTGGGGTTATGCTCTAGAGGCGGCCGCATTCACACTAAATAGAACACCGTCGAAATCCGTTGAGGCGACACCTTATGAACTGTGGTTTAGCAAGAAACCAAAGTTGTCGTTTCTTAAAGTTTGGGGATCGATGCTTATGTGAAAAAGCTTCAACTGATAAGCTCGAACCCAAATCGAATGTGTCTTCATAGGATACCCAAAGGAAGCAGTTGGGTACACCTTCTATCACAGATCCGAAGGCAAGACATTTGTTGCTAAGAATGGATCCTTTCTAGAAGGAGTTTCTCTCGAAAGAAGTGAGTGGGAGAAAAGTGGAACTTGATGAGGTAATAGTACCTTCTCCCTTACTTGAAAGTAGTTAAATCGCGAAACCGGTTTACGAGACACCTACACCAGTAGTGAGGAAGTTGATGATGTTGATCATGAAACTTGAGATCAAGTTCTTCTGAGAACCTCGTAGATCAACGAGTAAGATCCGCACGAGTGATGCGGTAATCCTGTTACGGAAGTCATGCTACTAGATCATGATGAACCTCGAACTATGAAGAAGCGATGGTGAGCCAGATTCATAAAATGGCTTGAGGCCATGAAATCGAGATGGGATCCATGTATGAAAACAAAGTATGGACTTTGGTTGATTTGCCGAGGTAGGCAAGCAATAGAAAACAAATGGATCTTCAAGAAGAAGGTATGCAGCGGTAATATTCTTGTCTATAAAGCTCGACTTATGCAAAAGGTTTCGACAAGTTCAAGGGATTGACTACGATGAGACCTTCTCACCCGTAGCGATGCTTAAGTCCGTCCGAATCATGTTAGCAATTGCGCATTTATGAATATGAAATTTGGCAAATGGATGTAAAGCGCATTCTGAATGGATTTACGGAAGAAGAGTTGTATATGATGCAACGAGAAGGTTTTATCGATCCAAGGGAGCTAACAAAGTGTGCAAGCTCAGCGATCCATATATGGACTGGTGCAAGCATCTCGGAGTTGGAATAAGCGCTTTGATAGTGTGATCAAAGCATTTGGGTTTATCTGAGACTTTTGGAGAAGCTTTGTATTTACAAGAAAGTGAGTGGGAGCTCTGTAGCATTTACGATATTATATGTGGATGACATATTGCTGATCGGAAATGATATAGAATTCTGGATAGCATAAAGGGATACTTGAATAAGAGTTTTTCAATGAAAGACCTCGGTGAAGCTGCTTACATATTGGGCATTAAGATCTATAGAGATAGATCAAGGCGGCAATTGGACTTTCACAAAGTACATACCTTGACAAAGTTTTGAAGAAGTTCAAAATGGATCAAGCAAAGAAAGGGTTCTTGCACGTGTTGCAAGGTGTGAAGTTGAGTCGGACTCAAATGCCCGACCACTGCGAGAAGATAGAGAGAAAATGAAAGATGTTCCTATGCTTCAGCCATAGGCTCTATCATGTATGCAATCTTGTGTACGGACCTGATGTGTGCCTTGCTATAAGCCTAGCGAGGAGGTACCAAAGTAATCGAGTGGATCCTTTGGACAGCGGTCAAGAACATCTGAAATACGAAAAGGACTAAGGATATGTTTCTCGTATATGGAGGTGACAAAGAGCTCATCGTGGCAGTTACGTTGATGCAAGCTTTGACACGATCGGACGATTCTAAATCGCGAGACGGATCGTATTTACACTAAGCGGAGGCTGTCGGTTGGTGCGGTTCTAAACAAAGCGTCGTGGCGGGATCTACATGTGAAGCGGAATACATAGCAGCTTGAAGCAGCTAATGAAGATGCGGATGAAGGAGTTCATATCCGATCTAGGTGTCATACCTAGTGCATCGGGTCAATGAAAATCTTACGTGACAATCTTTGGAGCAATTGCCTTAGCAAAGGAATCCAGATTTCACAAGAGGACCAAGCACATCAAGAGGCGCTTCAATTCCATCGGGACTTAGTCGGGTGGAGACATAGAGATTTGCAAGATACATACGGATCTGAATGTTGCGGACCGTTGACTAAGCCTCTTCCACGAGCAAAACATGATCGGCACCAAGACTCCATGGGTGTTAGAATCATTCTTGTGTAATCTAGATTATTGACTCTAGTGCAAGTGGGAGGCTGAAGGAAATATGCCCTAGAGGCAATAATAAAGTTATTATTTATTTCCTTATTTCATGATAAATGTTTATCATTCATGCTAGAATTGTATTAACAGGAAACATGATACATGTGTGAATGCATAGACAAAACAACATGTCACTAGTATGCCTCTACTAGACTAGCTTGTTAATCAAAGATGGTTATGTTTCCTAACCATGAACAAAGAGTTGTTATTTGATTAATGAGGTCACATCATTAGTAGAATGATCGATTGACATGACCCATTCCTTAGCTTAGCACACGATCGTTTAGTATGTTGCTCTGCTTTTATCCATGACTTATACATGTTCTGTAACTATGAGATTATGCAACTCCGTTTACGGAGGAACACTTTGGGTGCTACCAAGCGTCTGGCGTATGCTGGGTGATTATAAAGGAGTACTACAGGTGTCTCCAAAGGCAGATGTTGGGTTGGCGTATTTGAGATTAGGTTTTGTCACTCCGATTGTCGGAGAGGTATCTCTGGGCCCTCTCGGTAATGCACATCACTTAAAGCCTTGCAAGCACTACAACTAATGAGTTAGTTGTGAGATGATGTATTACGGAGCGAGTAAAGAGACTTGCCGTAGCGAGATTGAACTAGGTATTGGATACCGGCGATCGAATCTCGGGCAAGTAACATACCGATGACAAAGGGAACAACGTATGTTGTTATGCGGTTTGACCGACAAAGATCTTCGTAGAATATGTAGGAACCAATATGGGCATCAGGTCCGCTGTTGGTTATTGACCGTGAATAGTTCTAGGTCATGTCTACATTGTTCTCGAACCGTAAGGTCCATGCAGCTTAAGGTTCACGATGGCGGTTATTATGAGTTTATGTATTTTGATGTACGAAGGAGTTAGTCCGGATGTGATCACGGACATGGCGAGGAGTCTCGGAATGGTCGAGACATAAAGATTGATATATTGGAAGCCTATGTTTGGAGTTGGAATGGTTCGGGCGGCAGAATTCTGCGAATGCAGGAGGTTCGGAACCCCGGGAGATAAATGGGCCTCGATGGGCCCTAGTGGAAAGGAGAAAGGGCCAGCCCTGGTGGTGGCGCCTCCCCCTTCCTAGTCCTACTAGGACTAGGAGAAGGGGCGCCCCCTCTCTCTCTTTCCCCTCAGGAATCCTAGTCCAACTAGGATTGGGGGAATCCTACTCGGAGGAGTAGGACTCCCAGCGCGCCTCCCTTGGCCCGGCCCCCTCCCCTGGCTCCTTTATATCTGAGGGGCAGGGGGCACCTAAGAACACACAAGTTGATCGTGAGATCGTTCCTTAGCCGTGTGCGGTGCCCCCTCCACCATATTCCACCTCGGTTATACCGTCATGAAGCTTAAGCGAAGCCCTGCGCGATGAAACATCAAGATCGTCCTGCGCCGTCGTCTTGTGGAACTCTCCCTCGACACTCGGCTGGATCGGATCTGAGGGGCGTCATCGAGCTGTCGTGTGTCAAGAACTTCGGGGCGTCGAATGTGGCGCGGGATCGGTCGGATCGCGAGGAGAGCGTCGACTACTTCCTCTACGTTGTGATCGCTTCGCCGGGTCTACAAGGGTATGTAGACAACACTCTCCCCTCTCGTTGCTATACATCACCATGATCTTGCGTGTGCGTGGGAAAATTTTGAAATTACTCGTTCCCCAACAACCCAAGCCAAGTGGGCGCCCCCACTAGGGTTTCCAACCCTAGGCGGGAGGCCAGAGGCGCACCAGCCCACGAGGCTGGTTCCCTTCCACTTCAGCCCATGTGGCCCTCGGGATAGGTGGCCCCACGGTGGAACCTCGGAACCCTTGGTGGTCTGGTACAATACAGTGACCCCGAAACTTTCAGTGGCCAAATGGACTTCCTTATATAAATCTTTACCTCCGGACCATTCTGGAACTCCTCGTGATGTCAGGGATCTCATCCGGGACTCGAACAACTTTGAGTTACCGCATGCTAATATCTCTACAACCCTAAGCGTCGAACCTTAAGTGTGTAGACCCTACGGGTTCGGAGACACCACGAACATGACCAGGCGACTCTCGGCCAATAACCACAGCGGGGATCTGGATACCCATGTTAGCTCCCACATGTTCCACGATGATCTCATCGAATGAACCCGCGATGTCGAGGATTCAAGTAATCACTATACAATTCCCTTTGTCTCGATGCGTTACTTGCGAGATTCGATCGTGGTATCCCAATACCTTGTTCAATCTTTCGGCAAGTGACTTTATCTGGTAATGCATGATCCCGCCAACCTTGGTCACTTTGAGCTCATTA
>JAHHZJ010009438.1:0-10556 GCA_021437245.1 Aegilops speltoides
CCATAAGTCATCAACTACAATAAAGTACCTACTGCAAATTTGGCACGAGTTAGTCGTACATTATATCAGTAAGTGGTTACAAGGTGCATAGAAAATTGAAGGAAATATGCCCTAGAGGCAATAATAAAGTTATTATTTATTTCCTCATATCATGATAAATGTTTATTATTCATGCTAGAATTGTATTAACCGGAAACATGATACATGTGTGAATACATAGACAAACATATAGTCACTAGTATGCCTCTACTTGACTAGCTCATTAATCAAAGATGGTTATGTTTCCTAACCATAGACATGTGTTGTCATTTGATTAAATGGGATCACATCATTAGGAGAATGATGTGATTGACATGACCCATCCCGTTAGCTTAGCACTTGATCGTTTAGTATTCTGCTATTGCTTTATTCATGACTTATACATGTTCCTATAACTACGAGAATTATGCAACTCCCGTTTATCGGAGGAACACTTTGGGTACTACCAAACGTCACAACGTAACTGGGTGATTATAAAGGAGTACTACAGGTGTCTCCGAAGGTACATGTTGAGTTGGCGTATTTCGAGATTAGGTTTTGTCACTCCGATTGTCGGAGAGGTATCTCTTGGGCCCTCTCGGTAATACACATCACTTAAGCCTTGCAAGCATTTCAACTAATGAGTTAGTTGTGAGATGATGTATTACGGAACGAGTAAAGAGACTTGCCGGTAACGAGATTGAACTAGGTATTGGATACCCACGATTGAATCTCGGACAAGTAACATACCGATGACAAAGGGAACAACGTATGTTGTTGTGCGGTTTGACCGATAAAGATCTTCGTAGAATATGTAGGAACCAATATGGGCATCCAGGTCCCGCTATTAGTTATTGACGGAGACGGTCTCGGTCATGTCTACATTGTTCTCGAACCGTAGGGTCCGCACGCTTAAGGTTTCGATGACAGTTATATTATGAGTTTATATATTTTGATGTACCGAAGGTTGTTCGGAGTCCCGGATGTGATCACGGACATGACGAGGAGTCTCGAAATGGTCGAGACATAAAGATTGATATATTGGACGGATATATTTGGACACCGGAAAGGTTTCGGGAGAGTTTGGGAATATACCGGAGCTCCGGGAGGTTACCGGAACCCCCCGGTAAGTATATGGGCCTTATTGGGCCTTAGTGGAAGGGAGGAAGAAGGAGCAAGGAAGGGGGCGCCCCCCCAAGCCCAATCCGACTGGGAAGGGGCGGCCCCCTTTCCTCTCTCCCCCTCTTCCTTCCTACTCCTACTCCGAATAGAAGGGGGGGCCAAACCTACTTGGAGTAGGTTTGCCCCCTAGGGCGCGCCACCCCTTGGGCGGCCTCCTCCTCCCTCCCTCCTTTATATACGGGGTAGGGGCACCCTAGACACACAAGTTGATCATTGAGATCGTTCCTTAGCCGTGCGGTGCCCCTCCACGATATTACACCTCGGTCATATTGTAGCGGTGCTTAGGCGAAGCCTCGCGACAGAGAACATCAAGATCGCCACCACGCCGTCAGGTCGACGGAACTCCCCCGCGCCTCTCGCTGGATCGAAGATCGTAAAAGCGCCATCGAGCTGTACGTGTGTCAAGAACTCGGAGGTGCCGAGTAACGGTGCTTGGATCGGTTGGACCGGGAGGACGACGACTACTTCCTCTACGCTAAGCGCCAACGCTTCCGCCACGGTCTCACGAGGGTACGTGGACATACACTCTCCCTCTCGTTGCTATATCATCACCATGATCTTGCGTGTGCGAGGAATTTTTTGGAATTACTACGCTCCCCAACAAAGGGTATCGAGCCAGGTTTTATGCGTTGATGTTATATGCACGAGTAGAACACAAGTGAGTTGTGGACGATATAAGTCATACTGCCTACCAGCATGTCATACTTTGGTTCAGCGATATTGTGAGATGAAGCGGCCCGGACCGACATTACGCGTAGGCTTACGTGAGACTGGTTTCACCGTTATGAGCACTCGTGCTTAAAGGTGGCTGGCGGGTGTCTGTCTCTCTCACTTTAGTTGAATCGAGTGTGGCTACGCCCGGTCCTTGTGAAGGTTAAAATGGAGTCTATTTGACAAACTATCGTTGTGGTTTTGATGCGTAGATAAGAACGGTTCTTGCTAAGCCCGTAGCAACCACGTAAAATTTGCAACAACAAAAGTAGAGGACGTCTAACTTGTTTTTGCAGGGCATGTTGTGATGTGATATGGTTAAGACGTGATGCTATATTTTATTGTATGAGATGATCATGTTTTGTAACCAAAGTTATCGGCAACTGGCAGGAGCCATATGGTTGTCACTTTATTGTATGAAATGCAACGCTCTGTAATTGCTTTTACTTTATCACTAAGCGGTAGCGATAGTCGAGAAGCAATAGATGGCGAAACGACAACGATGCTACGATGGAGATCAAGGTGTCGCTACCGGTGGCGATGGTGATCACGACGGTGCTTCGGAGATGGAGATCACAAGCACAAGATGATGATGGCCATATCACATCACTTATATTGATTGCATGTGATGTTTATCGTTTATGCATCTTATCTTGCTTTGATTGACGGTAGCATTTTAAGATGATCTCTCACTAATTATCAAGAAGTGTTCTCCCTGATTATGCACCGTTGCGAAAGTTCTTCGTGCTGAGACACCACGTGATGATCGGGTGTGATAGGCTCTACGTTCAAATACAACGGGTGCAAAACAGTTGCACACACGGAATACTCAGGTTATACTTGACGAGCCTAGCATATACAGATATGGCCTCAGAACACGGAGACCGAAAGGTCGAGCGTGAATCATATAGTAGATATGATCAACATAGAGATGTTCACCATTGAAACTACTCCATCTCACGTGATGATCGGACATGGTTTAGTGTTGGGGAACGTAGTAATTTCAAAAAAAATCCTACGCACACGCAAGATCATGGTGATGATATAGCAACGAGGGGAGAGTGTTGTCTACGCACCGTGAGACCGAAGCGAAGCGCTGACGCAACGTAGAGGAAGTAGTCGACGCCCTCCCGGTCCGACCGATCCAAGCACCGCATTCGCACCTCCGAGTTCTTGACACGCAGACAGCTCGATGACGCACCCTCGATCTCCAATCCAGAGAGGCTCCGAGGGGAGTTCCACAAGACGATGGCGGTGACGATCTTGATGTTCTCTGTCGCAGGCTTCGCCTAAGCACCGCTACAATATGGTGAGGTGTAATATCGTGGAGGAGGGCACCGCACACGGCTAAGGAACGATCAATGATCAACTTGTGTGTTCTAGGGTGCCCTCCTACCCCAGATATAAAGGAGGGAGGGAGGAGGTGGCCGGCCCTAGGGGGCGCCATGAGGGGGAAACCTACTCCAAGTAGGTTTCCCTCTTTCCTTATCTTATTTGGAGGGAAGGAAAGAGTACTAGTATAAGGAAGTAGTACTAGTAGTAGTAATAGGAAGAGGGGAAGGAGAAAGGAAGGGGGCCCCCCTCCCCAATTCGGATTGGGCTTGGGGCGCCTTCCCTTGCTCCTTCTCCTTCCTCCTACATGGGCCCAATAAGGCCCATATACCTCCCGGGGTTCCAGAACCTCCAGAGCTCCAAACTTCTCTCGAACCTTTCCGTGTCCAAATATATCCGTCCAATATATCAATCTTTATGTCTCGACCATTTCGAGACTCCTCGTCATGTCCGTGATCATATCCGGACTCAACAAACTTCGTACATCAAAATACATAAACTCATAATATAATTGTCATCGAAACCTTAAGCGTGCGGACCCTACGGTTCGAGAACGATGTAGACATGATCGAGACACATCTCGGTCAATAACCAATAGCGGGACCTGGATGCCCATATTGGTTCCTACATATTCTACGAAGATCTTTATCGGTCAAACCGCATAACAACATACGTTGTTCCCTTTGTCATCGGTATGTTACTTGCCCGAGATTTGATTGTCGCTATCCAATACCTAGTTCAATCTCGTTACCAGCAAGTCTCTTTACTCGTTCTGTAATACTTCATCTCATGACTAACTCATTAGTTACATGCTTGCAAGGCTTAGGTGATGAGCATTACCGAGAGGGCCCAGAGATACCTCTCCGACAATCGGAGTGACAAATCCTAATCTCGAATTATGCCAACTCAACATGTACCTTCGAAACACCAGAGAGCACCTTTATAATCACCCGATTACGCTAGACGCTTGGTAGCACACAAAGTGTTCTTCCGTACACGGAGTTGCACAATCTCATAGTTGCAGGAACTTTGTATAAGTCATGAAGAAAGCAATAGCAGTATACTAAACGATCAAGTTCTAGGCTAACAAAATGGGTCATGTCAATCACATCATTCTTCTAATGATGTGATCCCACTAATCAAATGACAACACATGTCTATGGTCAGGAAACATGACCATCTTTGATTAATGAGCTAGTCAAGTAGAGGCATACTAGTGACTGTGTGTTTGTCTATGTATTCACACATGTATCATGTTTCCGGTTAATACAATTCTAGCATGAATAATAAATATTTATCATGATATGAGGAAATAAATAATAACTTTATTATTGCCTCTAGGGCATATTTCCTTCAGTCTCCCACTTGCACTAGAGTCAATAATCTAGATTACATAGTAATGATTCTAACACCCATGGAGTCTTGGTGCTGATCATGTTTTGCTCGTGAGAGAGGCTTAGTCAACGGTCTCGCAACATTCAGATCCGTATGTATCTTGCAAATCTCTATGTCTCCCACTTGGACTTGGTCCCAATGGAATTGAAGCGCCTCTTGATGTGCTTGGTCCTCTTGTGAAATCTGGATTCCTTTGCCAAGGCAATTGCACCAAGATTGTCACAGAAGATCTTCATTGGTCCCGATGCACTAGGTATGACACCTAGATCGGAAATGAACTCCTTCATCCAGACTCCTTCATTTGCTGCCCGGCAGCTATGTACTCCGCTTCACATGTAGATCCCGCCACGACGCTTAGTTTAGAACTGCACCAACTTACAGCTCCACCGCTTAATAAAAACACGATCCGGTTTGCGATTTAGAATCGTCCGGATCAGTGTCAAAGCTTGCATCGACGTAACCATTTACGACTAGCTCTTTGTCACCTCCATATACGAGAAACATATCCTTAGTCCTTTTCGTATTTCAGATGTTCTTGACCGCTGTCCAAAGGATCCACCTCGATTACTTTGGTACCTTCCTGCTAAGCTTATTGCTAAGCATACGTCAGTCTGGTACACAGCATTGCATACATGATAGAGCCTATGGCTGAAGCATAGGAACATTTTTCATTTTCTCTATCTTCTCGCTGTGGTCGGGCATTGAGTTCGACTCAACTTCACTCCTTGTAGCACAGTGCAAGAATCCTTTCTTTGCCTGATCCATATTGAACTTTTTCAATATTTTGTCAAGGTATGTGCTTTGTGAAAGTCCTATTAAGCGTCTTGATCTATCTCTATAGATCTTGATGCCTAATATGTAAGCAGCTTCTCCGAGGTCTTTCATCGAAAAACTCTTATTCAAGTATCCCTTTATGCTATCCAGAAATTCTATATCATTTCCAATTAATAATATGTCATCAACATATAAAACTAGAAATGCTACAGAGCTCCCACTCACTTTCTTGTAAATACAAAGCTTCTCCAAAAGTCTCAGATAAAACCATATGCTTTGATCACACTATCAAAATGTTTATTCCAACTCCGAGATGCTTGCACCAGTCCATAAATGGAACGTTGGAGCTTGCACACTTTGTCAAGACCTTTTGGATCAACAAAACCTTCCGCTGCATCATATACAACTCTTCTTCTAGAAATCCATTCAAGAATGCAGTCTTTACATCCATTTGCCAAATTTCATAATCATGAAATGCAGCAATAGCCAACATGATTCGGACAGACTTAAGCATCGCTACGAGTGAGAAAGTCTCATCGTAGTCAACCCCTTGAACTTGTCGAAAACCTTTTGCAACAAGTCGAGCTTTATAGACAGCAACATTACCATCAGCGTCAGTCTTCTTCTTAAAGATCCGTTTATTCTCAATGGCTTGCCGATCATCGGGCAAGTCAACCAAAGTCCATACTTTGTTTTCATACATGGATCCTATCTCAGATTTCATGGCTTCCAGCCATTTTGCGGAATCTGGGCTCATCATCGCTTCCTCATAGTTCGAGGTTCATCATGGTCAAGTAACATGACTTCCGTAACAGGATTACCGCATCACTCGGTGAGGATCTTACTCGTAGACCACGAGGTTCAGCAGAAACTTGATCTCAAGTTTCATGATCAATATCATTAGCTTCCTCACTAGTTGGTGTAGTTGTCACGGAACCGGTTCTCGTGATGAACTACCTTCCAACAAGGGAGTAGATACAGTTATCTCATCAAGTTCTACTTTCCTCCCACTCACTTCTTTCGAGAGAAATTCTTTTCTAGAAAGGATCCATTCTTAGCAACAAATGTTTTGCCTTCGGATCTGTGATAGAAGGTGTACCCAACAGTTTCCTTGGGTATCCTATGAAGACACATTCGATTTGGGTTCGAGCTTATCTGGTTGAAGTTTCTTCACATAAGCATCGCAGCCCCAAACTTTAAGAAACGACAACTTTGGTTTCTTGCCAAACCATAGTTCATAAGGCGCCGCCTCAACGGATTTTGATGGTGCCCTATTTAACGTGAATGCGGCCGCCTCTAAAGCATAACCCCAAAATGATAGAGGTAAATCGGTAAGAGACATCATAGATCGCACCATATCAAGTAAAGTACGACACGACGCTCGACACACCATTTCGCTGTGGTGTTCCGTGTGGCGTGAGTTGCGAAACTATTCCGCATTGTTTCAAATGTAAACCAAACTCGTAACTCAAATATTCTCCTCCACGATCAGATCGTAGAAATTTTATTTTCTTGTTACGATGATTTTCTACTTCACTCTGAAATTCTTTGAACTTCTCAAATGTTTCAGACTTGTGCTTCATTAAGTAGATATACCCATATCTGCTCAAATCATCTGTGAAGGTGAGAAAATAACGATATCCGCCACGAGCCTCAACATTCATCGGGCCACATACATCAGATGTATGATTTCCAACAAATCTGTTGCTCTCTCCATAATACCGAGAACGGCGTTTTAGTCATCTTGCCCATGAGGCACGGTTCGCAAGTACCAAGTGATTCATAATCAAGTGATTTCGAAGTCCATCAAGATGGAGTTCCTTCATGCGTTTTATAATCGATATGACCTAAACGGCAAGTGCCACAAATAAGTTGCACTATCATTATCAACTCTGCATCTTTTGGCTTCAACATTATGAATATGTGTATCACTACTATCGAGATTCAATAAAATAGACCACTCTTCAAGGGCGCATGACCATAAAAGATATTACTCATATAAATAGAACAACCATTATTCTCTCGATTTAAATGAATAACCGCCTTGCATCAAACAAGATCCAGATATAATGTTCATGCTCAACGCAGCACCAAATAACAATTATTTAGGTCTAAAACTAATCCCGATGGTAGATGTAGAGGTAGCGTGTCGACGGCGATCACATCGACTTTGGAACCGCTTTCCCACGCCGCATCGTCACCTCGCCCTGGGCTGCTCGCTTATTCCGTAGTCCCTGCTTCGAGTTGCAAATATTAGCAATGTAACCAGATCAAATACCCAAGTGCTACTACGAGCTCTAGTTAGGTACACATCAATAACATGTATATCACATATACCTTTGTTCACTTTGCCATCCTTCTTATCCGCCAAATACTTGGGGCAGTTCCGCTTCCAAAGGACTACCGCTTGCAAGAGAAGCACTCGATTTCAGGCTTAGGTCTAGACTTGGGTTTCTTCTCTTGAGCAGCAACTTGCTTGCTGTTCTTTTGAAGTTTCCTTCTTCTTCCCTTTGCCCTTCTTCTTGAAACTAGTGGTCTTGTTGACCATCAACACTTGATGCTCCTTCTGATTTCTACCTCCGCTGCTTTCAAAGATCGCCAAGAGCTCGAATAGTCTTGTTCATCCCTTGCATATTATAGTTCATCACAAAGCTCTTGTAGCTTGGTGGCGTGATTGAAGAATTCATCAATGAAACTATCATCGTGAAGATTAACTCCCGGTTGAATCAAGTGATTGTTATACCCGACATTCCGAGTATATGTTCACCGACGTAACTATTCTCCTCCATCTTGCAGCTATAGAACTTATTGGAGACTTCATATCTCTCAATCCGGCATTTGCTTGAAATATTAACTTCAACTCGGAACATCTCATATGCTCCATGACGCTCAAAACGCCGTTGAAGTCCCGGTTCTAAGCCGTAAAGCATGGCACATCGAACTATAGAGTAGTCATCAGCTTTGCTCGCCAGACGTTCTTAACGCCGCGGCCAGCATCAAGAAGAAGTTCGCACCCAGCGGTGCTTCCAGATTTAACTCTTCAGGCAGCAATGAGGATAATCCTCGTTACGGACCCAGTCCGTAATTGCTACCATCATCTTTCAACTTTGCTTTCTCAAGGAACGCATTAAAATTCAACGGAACAACAAAGACGAGCCATCTATCTACAAACAAACATAGACAAGCAAGATACTATCAGTACTAAGTTCATGATAAATTTAAGTTCAATTAATCATATTATTTAAGAACTCCCACTTACACGACACATCTCTAGTCATCTAAGTGATTACGTGATCCAAATCAACTAAACCATAACCGATCATCACGTGAGATGGAGTAGTTTTCAATGGTGAACATCATCATGTTGATCATATCTACTATATGATTCACGCCGACCTTTCGGTCTCCGTGTTCCGAGGCCATATCCGCATATGCTAGGCTCGTCAAGTTTAACCTGAGTATTCTACGGTGCAAAACTGGCTTGCACCCGCTGTAGATGGACGAGAGCTTATCACACCCGATCATCACGTGGTGTCTCAAAGACGATTTAACTTTGGCAACGGTGCATACTCGTGGAGAACACTACTTGATAATTTTTAGTGAGAGATCATCTTAAAATGCTACACCAATCAAAGCAAGATAAGATGCATAAAGGATAAACATCACATGCAATCAATATAAGTGATATGATATGGCCATCATCATCTTGTGCTTGTGATTCCATCTCAAGCACCGTCGTGATCACCATCGCCACCGCGCGACACCTTGATCTCCATCGTAGCATCGTTGTCGTTACGCCATCTATTGCTTCTACGACTATCGCTACCGCTTAGTGATAAAGTAAAGCAATTATAGGGCGCTTGCATTTCATACAATAAAGCGACAACCATATGGCTCTGCCATTGTCGAAAACTTCGTTACAAAACATGATCATCTCATACAATAAAATATAGCATCACGTCTTGACCATATCACATCACAACATGCCCTGCAAAAACAAGTTAGACGTCCTCTACTTTGTTGTTGCAAATTTTACGTGGCTGCTACGGGCTTAAGAAAGAACCAATCTCACCTACGCATCAAAACCACAACGATAGTTTGTCAAGTTGATGCTGTTTTAACCTTCGCAAGGACCGGGCGTAGCCACACTCGATTCAACTAAAGTTGGAGAAACAGACACCCGCTAGTCACCTGTGTGCAAAGCACGGCGGTAAAACCAGTCTCGCGTAAGCGTACGCGTAATGTCGGTCCGGACCGCTTCATCCAACAATACCGCTGAACCAAAGTATGACATGCTGGTAAGCAGTATGACTTATATCGCCCACAACTCATTTGTGTTCTACTCGTGCAAATAACATCAAACCATAAAAACCTAGGCTCGGATGCCACTGTTGGGGAACGTAGTAATTTCAAAAAATTTCCTACGCACACACAAAATCATGGTGATGATATAGCAACGAGGGGAGAGTGTTGTCTACGCACTCGAGACCCAAGCGGAAGCGTTGACGCAACGAGAGGAAGTAGTCGACGTCCTCCCGGCCGACCGATCCAAGCACCGCACTCGGCACCTCCGAAGTTCTTGACACGCAGACAGCTCGATGACGCACCTCGATCTGCAATCCAGAGAGGCCCGAGGGGAGTTCCACAAGACGACGGCGTGGTGACGATCTTGATGTTCTCTCGTCGCAGGCTTCGCCTAAGCACCGCCACAATATGATGAGGTGTAATATCGTGGAGGAGGGCACCGCACACGGCTAAGGAACGATCAATGATCAACTTGTGTGTTCTAGGGTGCCCCCTACCCCAGATATAAAGGAGGGAGGGAGGAGGTGGCCGGCCCTAGGGGGCGCCATGAGGAGGGGGAAACCTACTCCAAGTAGGTTTCCTCTCTTTCCTTATCTTATTTGGAGGGGAAGGAAAGAGTACTAGTATTAGGAAGTAGTACTAGTAGTAGTAATAGGAAGAGGGGAAGGAGAAAGGAAAGGGGGACGGCCCCTCCCCAATTCGGATTGGCTTGTGAGGGCGCGCCTTCCCTTGCTCCTTCTCCTTATTCCTACATGGGCCCAATAAGGCCCATATACCTCACGGGGTTCCAGTAACCTCCGGAGCTCCAAACTTCTCCGAACCTTTCCGTGTCCAAATAT
>JAHHZJ010009439.1:0-10871 GCA_021437245.1 Aegilops speltoides
CGGTGAACATCTCCATGTTGATCGTATCTTCTATCGACTCGTGTTCGACCTTCGGTCTCGTGTTCCGCGCCATATCGTACATGCTAGGCTCGTCAAGTTAACCCTAAGTGTTTTGCATGTGTAAAACTGTCTTACACCGTTGTATGTGAGCGTAAGAATCTATCACACCGATCATCACATGGTGCTTGAAGACGAACTTTAGCAGCGGTTGCCGTTGAGAACACTTCTTGAAATTGTTATAAGGGATCATCTTATTTACTACCGTCGTTCTAAGTAAACAAGATGCATAAAACTAATAAACATCACATGCAATTATATAGTAGTGACATGATATGGCCAATATCATATAGCTCCTTGATCTCCATCTTGGGCTCCATGATCATCTTTGTCACGGCATGACACCATGATCTCCATCATTATGATCTCCATCATCGTGGCTTCATGAAGTTGTCCGCAATGACTACTTCTACTTCTACTACTTAGCGTTTAGCAATAAAGTAAAATAATTTACATGGCGTTCTTCAATGACCGCGGGTCATACAAAAATAAAGACAACTCCTATGGCTCCTGCGGTTGTCATACTCATCGACATGCAATCGTGATTCCTATTACAAGAACATGATCTCATACATCACAATATATCATTCATCATTCATCACAACCGGCCATATCATCACATGACAATTGCTGCAAAAACAAGTTAGGCGTCCTCTAATTGTTGTTGCATCTTTTAATGGCTGCAATTGGGTTCTAGCAAACGTTTTCTTACCTCGAATAACCACAGCGTGATTTTGTCAAATTCTATTTACCCTTCATAGGACCCTTTTCATCAAATCCGCTCCAACTAAAGTGGGAGAAAAGACACCCGCCGACCACCTTATGCAACTAGTGCATGTCGATGTGGAACCGGTCTCACGTATGTTGGGAGCGTGCGAAATTCAAAATTTTCCTCGTGTCACCAAGATCTATCTATGGAGAAACCAGCGGAGGGAAGGAGGTGCATCTACATACCCTTGTAGATCGCTAAGCGGAGCGTTCAAGAAACGGGTTGAAGGTCCTACCGTCGTGATCCAAATCACCGGAGATCCTAGTGCGAGCAGACGGCACCTCGCGTTCAACACGTACAGCCGTGACTCTCCCATGCCTTGATCCAGCAAGGAGAGAGGAGAGGTTGGGAAGACTCCGTCCAGCAGCAGGCCCGTGGTGGTGGCGGAGGCGTGGCAATCCAGCGAGGGCCGCCAAGCCACGGGGAGGAGGAGAACTTGTGAGAGGGAGGCTGCGCCCGAACGGGTAAAGCTCCATCGCCTCCCCACTATATATAGGGGTGGAGGGCTGGTTTCTTGCCCTCAAGTCCATTGGGCCGTTGGCAAAGGTGGGAGGAAAGAAATCCCATCATTTCCTTCCCCACGATTTTAACCCCTTTTTAGGGATCTTGATCTTATCCCCGGGATATGATCTTATTCCTTCTAAGGGGGATCTTTGTGCACCTTGACCAGGGGTGTGGGGCCTTGCCCCCACTACCACGTTCATGTGGGTCCCCCATGCAGGTGGGCCCCACTCGGAACCTTCTAGAACCTTCCGTACAATTGAAAAATCCGAACATTTTCCGGTGGCCAAAATAGGACTTCCCATATATAAATTTTACCTCCGGACCATTGGAACTCCTCTGACGTCCGGGATCTCATCAGGGACTCGAACAACATTCGGTAACCACATACAAACTTCCTTTATAACCCTAGCATCGCCAGACCTTAAGTGTGTAGACCCTACGGGTTGGAGACATGTAGCCATGGCCAAGGGCGTTCTCCGGCCAATAACCAACACGGATCTGGATACCCATGTTGGCTCCACATGTTCCATGATGATCTCATCGGATGAACCACGATGTCAAGGACTCAATCGATCCGTATACAATTCCCTTTGTCTAGCGGTATAGTACTTGCCGAGATTGATCGTCGGTATACCAATACCTTGTTCAATCTCGTTACGGCAAGTCTCTTTACTCGTTCCGTAACACATCATCCGTGATCAACCCCTTGGTCACATTGTGCACATTATGATGATGTCCTACCGAGTGGGCCGGAGATACCTCTCCGTTTGCGGGTGACAAATCATCTCGATTGTACCAACCGAGATACTTTCGGAGATACCTGAGTGCACCTTTATAGCCACCCGATTACGTTGTGGCGTTTGGTACACCAAAGCATTCCTATGGTATGGGAGTTGCACAATCTCATGGTCTAAGGAAAGATACTTGACATTAGAAAAGCTTTAGCATCTGAACTACGATCTTTGTGCTAGGCTTAGGATTGGGTCTTGTCCATCACATCATTCTCCTAATGATGTGATCCCGTTATCAACGACATCCAATGTCCATGGTCAGGAAACCGTAACCATCTATTGATCAATGAGCTAGTCTACTAGAGGCTTACTAGGGACATGGTGTTGTCTATGTATCCACACATGTATCTGAGTTTCCTATCAATACAATTATAGCATGGATAATAAATGATTATCATGAACAAGGAAATATAATAATAACTAATTTATTATTGCCTCTAGGGCATATTTCCAACAGTCTCCCACTTGCACTAGAGTCAATAATCTAGTTCACATCGCCATGTGATTAACACTCACAGGTCACATCGCCATGTGACCAACATTAAAGATTTACTAGTGTCACTAAACTAGTTCACATCATCATGTGATTAAGACTCAATGAGTTACGGGGTTTGATCATGTTTTGCTTGTGAAGAGGTTTTAGTCAGCAGTGCGAACCTTCGAGATCCGTGTGTCTTAAATTTCTAGGTCATATTTTAACGCTGCTTCCACCTCCACTTGGAGCTATTTCAAATGGTTGCTCCACTATACATATCCGGTTTGCTACTCGAGTCACTTTCGGATAGGTGTTAAAGCTTCACCGGCGTACCTTTATGCGAACTCTTTATCACCTCCATAATCGAGAAACATGTCCTTATTTACTCCAAGGACAATTTTGACCCTGTCCAATGATCCATTCTGGATCATTCTTGTATATAGTGACTCATGGCAAGGCACACTTCAGTGCGGTACATAGCATAGCATCTTTGTAGAGCCTCGTCTAAGGCATAGGGCGACCTTCGTCCTTTTCTCTTTTCTGCCGTGGTTGAGCTTTAAGTCTTAACTTCATACCTTACATCTCGAGCAAGAACTCCTTCTTTGGTGATCCATCTTGAACACCTTCAAGATTATGTCAAAGTATGTGCTCATTTGAAAGTACTATTAAGCATTTTGATCTATCTTATAGATCTTGATGCTTATTGTTCAATAACTTAACCTAGGTTTTCACTTGAAAAACACTTTTCAAATAACCTTATGCTTTATAGAAATTCGCATCATTTACGATCAACAATATGTTTACAACATATACTTATCGGAAATTCTATAGTGCTCCACTCACTTCTTTGGAAATACAAGTTTTCATAAACTTTGTATAAACCAAAATCTTTGATCATCTTATCAAAGTGCATATTCCAACTCGAGATGCTTACTTCTTCCTTAGAAGGATCGCTGGAGCTAGCACCTTTTAGCATCCTTAGGATCACAAAACCTTTCCGTTTTGACATCCATCGCGATTTCATAAATAAATGCTAACATGATTCCCGGACTTAAGCATCGCTACGGATGAGAAAATCTCCCGTAGTCAACTCTTTGAACTTGTGAAAACTCTTACCACAAGTCGAGCTTCATAGATGGTGAATTACCATCCCGTCCGTCTTCTTCTTAAAGATCCATTTATCTCAATGGCTTGCCGATCATTGGGCAAGTCCACCAAATCCATGCTTTGTTGATACATGGATCCTATCTCGGATTTATGGCTTCTAACCATTTGTTGGAATTGGGCCCTTGCTTCTCCATAGCTCGTAGGTTCATTGTTGTCTAGCAAATGACCTTCAAGGGATCCTGCCACTCAAAGTAATCGCTCCTTGTACCCTGATTGGTAGTGACTTGATTAATTTCATGATCACTATCATAGCTTCCACTTCAATTGGTGTAGGTGCCACGGGAACAACTTCCGCCTCTCACTTTTGGTGATGGTTCAATAACCTCATCAAGTCTCCACCATCCTCCCCTCAACTTTTCAAGACAAACTTTTCCTCGAAAGGACCCGATTCAAGAAACAATCCCTATTGCTTTGGATCTGAATTAGGAGGTATACCCAATTGTTTTGGGTGTCCTATGAAGATGCATTTATCCGCTTTGGGTTCGAGCTTATAACCGAAACTTTTTGACATAAGCCTGCAGCCCCAAACTTTTAAAGCGACAACAGGTTCTCAAACCATATTCAAGCGGTGTCGTCTCCGTTCGTGGTGCCCTATTTTAAAGTGAATCGGTTGTCTCTAATGCCTAACCCATAAGCGATAGTGGTAATTCGAAAGAGACATCATTATGCACCATATCAATAGGTGCATTATGATTTCGGACAATCATCACAATATGGTGTTCGGGGTATTAATTGTGAAACAATTTCCAAATGTCTTAATTGGGCCAAAGCTCATAACTCGGAATACTCATCTCTATGATCATATCATAGACATTTTATCCTCTTGTCCGGGATCTTCAACTTCAAAATTACTTGAACCATTCAATAATTGGACTTGGTTTCATCAAGTAAATATACCATCTACTCAAATCATCTGAAGTAAGAACATACGATATCCTTTCGTGCCTCGGCACTCATTGGACTACACACATCAAAATGTGTTACTTCCAACAAGTTGCTATCTTGTTCCATCTTCTGAAATGAGGCTTTTAGTCATCTTGCCCATGTTATAATTTGCATATCTCAAGTGATTCAAAATCAAGTGAGTCCAAGGATCCATCCATGGAGTTTCTTCATGCGTATACACCAATAGACATGGTTAATGTCTCAAACTTTTCAAAACAGTGAGTCAAAGATCCATCAACATGGAGCTTCTTCATGTTTTATACAAATATGACTTACATGGCGTGCCACAGTGAGTGGTACTATCATTACTATCTTATATCTTTTGGCATGAAAATGTGTATCCTCGATCGAGATTCAATAAACCATTCCTTTAGGTGCAAGACCATTGAAGGTATTATTCAAATAAATAGAGTAACCATTATTCTCCTTAAATGAATAACCGTATTGCGATAGACATAATCCAATCATGTCTATGCTCAGCATAAACACCAAATGACAATTATTCAGGTTTAATACTAATCTTAATGGTAGAGGGCGTCGATGTTTGATCACATCAAACTTGGAAACACTTCAACACATATCGTCGCTCACCTTTAGCTAGTCTCCGTTTATTCTAGCTCTTTTATTTGAGTTACTAACACTTAAACCGAACCGGTATCTTAATACCCGTGCTACTAGGAGTACTAGTAAAGTAACATTAACATAATGTATATCAATATACTTCTATCGAGCCCCTTCTCATCTACCAAGTATCTAGGGTAATTCTGCTCATGGTTGTTCCCCTTATTGAAGCACTTAGTCTCGGGTTTGGGTTCAACCTTGGGTTTCTTCACTAGAAGCGCTGATTTGCCGTTTCATGAAGTATCCTTCTTGCCCTTGCCCTTCTTGAAACTAGTGGTTTCACCAACCATCAACAATTGATGCTCCTTCTTGATTTCTACTTTGTGTGTCAAACATGGAATACCTCAAGGATCTCATATCTATCCACGATATGTTATAGTTCATCGAAGCTCTAGCAGCTTGGTGGCAATGACTTTGGAGCATCACTATCTCATCGGAAGATCAACTCCCTCGATTCAAGTGATTGTTTTTCGGACAATCGAGCACAAGCTCAACGATTGAGCTTTTCTCCCTTAGTTTGCGGCTAAGAAAATTGTCGGAGGTCTCATACCTCTTGGCGTGGGCGCGAGCTAAAATCCCAATTTCAGCCCTCGAAACATCTCATACGGTTTGAAACGTCTTTGGTGCCTCAACTCTAACCGTTTAAGCGAACTATCCGTAGTTATCAAAAGCGTGTATGTCGATGTTTGCAACATCCACGCGGCGTTTGGGGTTCACCCAAGGCGGTGCATTAAGGACATAAGTTTCTATTGATCGCATAATCCTCTTTTCAACTTTCAACTATATTTTCTCTAGGAACATATCTAAGCAGTGGAACTAAAGCGGAGCTTCGACATAATTTGCAAAGATCTTTTGACTATGTTGGGATAATTAAGTTCATTTATGAACTCCCACTCATATAGACATCCCTCTAGTCATCTAAGTGATTACATGATCCGGTCAACTAGGCGTGTCCGATCATCACGTGAGCGGACTAGTCATCATCGGTGAACATCTTCATGTTGATCGTATCTACTATCGACTCATGCTCGACCTTTCGGTCTGTTTGGAGGCCTATGCACATGCTAGGCTCGTCAAGTTAACCCTAAGTGTTTTGCATGTGTAAAACTTCTTAAGTTGTATGTGAGCGTAAATCTATCACCCGATCATCACGTGGTGCTTGAAAACGAACTTTTGGGTGCCCGTTAGGGGAGAACACTTCTTGAAATTGTTGTAAGGATCATCTTATTTACTACCGTCGTTCTAAGCAAATAAGATGATAAACATGATAAACATCACATGCAATCAAATAGTGACATGATATGGCCAATATCATTGCTCCTTTATATCTCCATCTTGGGCTCCATGATCATCATCTCCCGGCATGACACCATGATCTCCATCATCATGATCTCCATCATCGTGTCTCCATGAAGTTGTCTCCAACTTTTACTTCTACTATTGGCTCGGTTAGCAATAAAGTAAAGTAATTACATGGCGTTTTCAATGACCCAGGTCATACAATAAATAAAGACAACTCCTATGGCTCCTGGGTTTCATACTCATCGACATGCAAGTCGTGATTCCTATTACAAGAACATGATCAATCTCATACATCACATATCATTCATCACATTCTTCTTGGCCATATCATCACATAGCATACCGCAAAAACAAGTTAGGCGTCCTCTAATTTGTTTTTGCGTTTCGTGGCTGCTATGGGTTTCTAGCAAAGTTTCTTACCTACCAAAAACCACAGCGTGATATGGCAATTGCTATTTACCCTTCATAAGGACCCTTTTCATCGAATCCGTTCCGACTAAAGTGGGAGGCGGCACCGCTAGCCACCTTATGTACCAAGTGCATGTCGATCGGTGGAACCTCCGTAAATGCGTGTAAAGGTCGGTCCGGGGCCCTTCATCCCACAATAGTGAAAAAGATTGGACTAATGGTAAGCATATTGAACAAAATCAGGCCCACAACTACTTTGTGTCTTCGTGCAAAGAATCTCGCAATAGACCTAGCTCGATACCCTTTGTTGGGGAGCGTGGCGAAATTCAAAATTTTCCTATTGTCACCAAATCTATCTATGGAGAAACCAGCACGAGGGAAGGAGATGCTCTACATACCCTTGTAGATCCTAAGCGGGCGTTCAAGAAAGGGGTTGAAGGTCGTACCGTCGTGATCCAAATCACGGAGATCCTAGTGCGAGCGGCGGCACCTCGCGTTCAACACGTCAGCCGGTGGCGTCTCCATGCCTTGATCCAGCAAGGAGAGGGAGAGGTTGGGAAGACTCCGTCAGCGCAAGGCGGGTGGTGGTGTGGAGGCGTGGCAATCCGCGGGGCCCCAAGCCCCAGAGAGGGAGAACTTGTGAGAGGGGGCTGCGCCGAACGGCAAAGCTCCCATGCGCCTCCCCCTTATATAGGGGTGGAGGGGCTGGTTTCTTGCCCTCAAGTCCATTGGGGCGTTGGCAAGGTGGGAGGAAAAAATCCCATCATTTCCTTCCCCATTTTATCCCCTTTTGGATCTTGATCTTATCCTTGGGAATGATCTTATTCCTTCTAAGGGGAATCTTTGTCCCTTTGACCAGGGGTGTGGGGCCTTGCCCCCTACCCACGTTCATGTGGGTCCCCCATGCAGGTGGGCCCCCTCGGAACCTTCTAGAACCTTCCGGTACAATCGAAAAATTCGAACATTTCCGGTGGCAAAATAGGACTTCCATATATAAATCTTTACCTCCGGACCATTCGGAACTCCTCATACGTCGGGATCTCATCGGACTCGAAAACATTTAACCACATACAAACTTCCTTTATAACCCGCATCCTTGAACCTTAAGTGTTAGACCCTACGGGTTGGAACATGTAGACATGGCCAAGGGTTCTCCCAAAACCAACAGCGGGATCTGGATACCCATGTTGGCTCCCATTTCCATGATGATTCATCGGATGAACCACGATGTCAAGGACTCAATCGATCCGTATACAATTCCCTTTGTCTGCGGTATAGTACTTGCGGATTGATCGTCGGTATACGATACCTTGTTCAATCTCGTTCTGAAGTCTCTTTACTCGTTCCGTAACACATCATCCGTGATCCCCCTTGGTCCATTGTACATATGATGATGTCCTCAGTGGGCCCGAGATACCCTCCGTTTACGGGTGACAAATCATCGATTTGAACCCAGAATACTTCGGAGATACAAGGTGCACCTTTATAGCCACCCGATTCGTTGTGGCGTTTGGTACACCAAAGCATTCCTATGGTATCCGGGGTTGCACAATCTCATGGTCTGGAAAAGATACTTGACATTAGAAAAGCTTTAGCCGAACTACGATCTTTGTGCTGGGCTTAGGATTGGGTCTTGTCCATCACATCATTCTCCTAATGATGTGATCCGTTATCAACGACATCCAATGTCCATGGTGGGGCCGTAACCATCTATTGATCAACGAGCTAGTCTACTAGAGGCTTACTACGGACATGGTGTTGTCTATGTATCCACATGTATGGTTTCCTATCAATACAATTATAGCATGGATAATAAATGATTATCATGAACAAGGAAAATAATAATAACTAATTTATTATTGCCTCTAGGGCATATTTCCAACAACGTAAGCGTCCGTTAAAGGTTGTCAGGCGCTTCATCCCACAATACCCGAAGCAAGAAAAAAGACTAGTATGGCAAGCAAGTTGACAAGATCTACAAGAAAATTGTGTTCTCTCTGCAATAAGAACTACCATAGACATAGCTCGTGATGCCCTTTGTTGGACAATTGGAAAATTAAAAATTTCTTCGGTTTCACCAAGATCCATCTATGAGTTCATCAAAACCGAGCAAAGGGTGGAGATTGCATCTACATACCACTTTAGATCGCGTCAAGCGTTCAAGGGAGCGGTGATGATGGTCGTCTGGTGACTTAGATCACCGATGACCAAGTCGAGCGGACAGCACCTCCGCGTTCAACACTTCGGACAGGGCGTCTCCTCCTTCTTGATCCAGCAAGGGGAAGGGAGGTTGAGGAAGTTCCCAACAAGACCTGACGGCGTGGTGGTGGTGGACAGCATCTCCGAGGGGCCCTGTGTGAAGGAGGGAGGTGTTGGGGAGGGAGGGCTGTGGGTTGTGTGTTGCAGCCTCCCTCACCCCTCTATTATAGGGGGGGAGGGGCGGCCCCTCTTGAGATCTAAGGCGGCCGGGGAGGGCTTGCCCCCAAGAAGGGCGCCCCCACTAGGGTTTCCCGCCCCCCCCCCCTGGGCATGGGCCGGGCACGACCCTCCGGGGCTGGTTCCCTGCCCCTTGCCCATGAGGCCCTCAGGAAGGGTGGCCCCCGGTGGACCCGGAACCTCTCCGGTGGTCCGGTACTGATATGCCCCAAACTTTCCGGTTTGCATGACAACTTCCCATATATAAATCTTCACCTCCGGACCATTAGGAACACCTCGTACGTCGGGATCTCATCCGGGACTCAAACAACTTCGATAATCACATACAAGTCTTCCTAATAACCCTAAGCGTCCGAACCTTAAGTGTGAACCCTACGGGTTGGAGACATCGATGTTAGGAGCGTAGTAATTTAAAATTTTTCCTAACACCAAATCATGGTGATGATATAGCGAGAGGGTAGAGTGTTAGTCCGCCCTCGTAGACCGTGGAGCGTTAGCATAAGGGTTGATGTATCGTCGTCTTCACGATCCGACCGATCCAAGCACCAAGCGTGGGGCCTCGAGTTCGCCCGTTCAGCTCGATAGCGATCTCCACCTCCGATGGGCTCCGGAGATGAGTTCCGTCGACCGGGCCGGCATGGTGGCGATGATGATGTTTTACGGAGGCCGCTAAACTCAGACGATATGATTGAGGTGGAATATGGTGGAAGGGGCACCGCAGGCTAAGGCGATCCGTAGATCAACTTGTGTGTCTATTGCCCCCCCGTATATAAAGGAGTAAGGGGAGGCGGTGGCCCTTTGGCGCGAAAGGGAGGAATCCTCCTCCTAGTAGGGTGGACTCCTCCTTTCCTACTCCTACTAGGAGGGAAGGAAAGGGGGGAAGGAAAGGCCGCCCCCCCTATCGGACCCGGAGGGAGAGGCCGGCCCACCCGCGCCCCTCTCTTCCCCACCTAGGCCCATGTGGCCCATTTCTCCGGGGGTTCCGTAACCCCCCACTCGGTTTTCTTGAAATCACCGGAACAATTCCGGTGTCGAATATAGTCGTCAATATATCAATCTTTATGTATCGACCATTTCAAGACTCCTTGTCATGTCCATGATCATATCCGGGACTCGAACAAACTTGGTACATCAAAACTTATAAACTCATAATAAACTTCATCGAAGCGTTAAGCGTGGACCCTACGGGTTGAGAACTATGTAACATGACCTAGAACCATTCTCGGTCAATAAACAATAAGCGGGACCTGGATGCCCATATTGGTTTACATATTCTATGAAGATCTTTATCGGTCGAACCACATAAAAACATCGTTGTTCCTTTGTCATCGGTATGTTACTTGGGATTTGATCGTCGGTATCAATACCTAGTTCAATCTTTAGAAGTCTCTTTACG
>JAHHZJ010009441.1:0-5000 GCA_021437245.1 Aegilops speltoides
CGGCGGGGTTTATCACGTGCTGCGCGGAGACCATTCTGCTCCACGACAAGCCATTCAAGAACAAAGTGTACAAGACGGAAGATCGAGACCCGGCAAGAGGAGCTTGCGGGAAGGCCGTCGAGCTCAAGGTTATATCACTTTCGCGCAAGGCCCGGCGAAGAACTTCGCCCGGGAAGACTAGGAGGTTACATCATAGAACCGCCTCGGCGCTACATGCGTCGGCGAGGCTCGAGGCGGCAAATTCTGAGCCAGCGAGCTCCGGGCGGCGAGATCAAGCCCGGCAAGGTGTTTGCGAGCAGCGCTGCGCTGTGTGCCGCCTCAGCTCATCGGCCGCCAGCGTCACAGGGCCTTTCGAGGGGCCGTGGCGGTGTTGTGCAGCACTGGACACGGTGGCACTTCACGGTGATGGATCCATCGCCCGTGGCGAGCCAGAAGGCAAAGGCGGGGAGCTTTTGGAATCGGCAATGGCGGGCATTAAATGCCCTTGTCCCCTGTCAAAAGTAGGTAGAAACCACTGTTTCGCCTTTGTAGCTTCCTTTGTTCCCGCCTTGTTCCAACTACCACCTCTTTTACGCTTTGCCCTTTCTCCTCGTTGCCACTGTTGGCGCCCCCTTCGACTATAAAAGGAGGCCCATGCGCGCGTGGGGGGTTCGGAGTTCGGCGATTCGGCCACAACACCACCACGCTCGCTCTCTTGAGCAGATCAAATACAAACCCAAAAGCGGCGATAGGAGTTTTATCTCTCGGAGCTCGAAGCTAGGTAAATCCGCCAGCGTGCTGCGCCTCGTCTGCTCTGTGCCTCCTCCCCCTCGTACCGCACTCACGAAGGGCCCGGCCCCATAGGTGCCCAGCGTGAGCAGATTCCCGGCATCTTGGGAGGCGAGGCAGGCGAGGCAGGCGTGGTGGCGGTGGGAGGCGGTCGTGGCGCGCCTCCCCATCTCCTCGGCGGCTCCGTCCTCGGCGGTCCCATCTGGAAGCGATCCCTAGAGTTCTTCATCAAGCTGCGCCCGGCGCCTCGGCGTCGCCTCGGCTGCGGGCCCGTTCGCGGGCGATGGAACGGATCCGCCGAGATGATGGAGTTGCGCGCGAGGGCTGCGGGATCAGCGGCTTTTCAGTGAGTGTCGTGTCCCCAGCCCGGCGTGATGTTCTTCGGACGAGGTGAAGCGTTCGCCCGGATCCACAGCAGCGGCGGGGTTTACCCTCCATTTCAAGTTAATGGAGGCGACCTTCTGCCGTCAAGGTCTTGAGACTCCGGGACCGGGCGAGATGTTGTGTGGACAGCTCCTCCGATAGCGAAGGTCCCTCCTCGGCGAGTAGCGAGGAGGGCGGCAGCGGCGGCGAGGATGGCGGGTCGACTAGGTGTCGGACGCCGGTGCCTCGCAGCGCCACCGGCGACCCCACAATCGGGTCGCGGCCGACGCCTTGAACTCCGGGGCCGTCTCCTTGGTAATTTGGCGTGGGAGAGGCTGCGGAAGAAGAGGGGGTGGCGGCAAAGGCCGTCATGTCCGAATCTGAGGCGCCCCATCAATCAGTCGGCGTCCCACCACCCGTCTTCAAGCTCTGCCTCCGGCGCCGTCTCGCCAAGCTCTGGCGGCGCGGTGTTCTCTTGGTGTCTTCTGGCGCGTAGCTCACCTAAGCGCCCCTTTAGCCCTTCGGCAAGCTTCTCTTGCGGGGCCTCCTGACCTACCTCTGAACTCTGAGCGAGAGAAGCAGGAGAGAGGATCACGGGCATCTTATCTTTTTAATTTGTAAGCCCTCGGGCCTTAGCTGCATTTAAAACTTGTAATCCTCTCTATCATGTTTTTCATCCTCTATGGACTTGTACTAAACTAGGATGTTTTTAATGAAAGAGAAAGCTTGCGGACGAGTCTTGACTTTGCGCCTTGTATGCTCCTATCCTACACTCTCGGGGAGCTTGCGGCGCGAACACGCTTCTTGAGTCGCGGAACATCAGCAGCCCATTGGCTGGTGTTGCTTCCGGCAAGCAACCTGCGGGCGATTGCGGCGCACTTGTGTTTGTTGGCGTACTCGGCGTAACAAAGGCGCGAGACTTATCATGACTCACTTTAACGTTTGGCGTGCTCGAAAACAAACCAAAAGCGCAAGCGGGCGCGACTTAGCTCCTCGGCGTATGGGTTTTACAAGTCACGCTTCGTTCAAAACGCTTGCGCCGCTTTCCCAGTCCATGAGAGGATGCATAGCGAGGATGAAAAACTTATCGATATCGCGGCCCCGGCAACTACGGCTCGTTGAGGCGAATCTTAGCACTTTCGCAGCCCCCGGCGATCTTTGGCTTGCGGAGAGCGAATCTTGGCGCTCGCAGCCCAGCGATCTTGGCTCGCCAAAATCAAGTGTTGGTGTGCCCTTCGGTTTCTCCTTGTTCTTTGTAAGTTCAGCCATGAAAACAATTTGAGATAGATCTGCCATGACTTCATCATTTACATGTATATGTATATAAATCTTATCGTGTGACTTTGCAATACAATGCCGTGCCTTGCCCCTCGTATGTTTATACTCTCGCTCTCGGGGAGCTTGCGGTCGAACACGCTTCTTTGAGTCACGGGACATCGGCAACCCATTGGCGGTGTTGCTTCGGCGAGCAACCTTGCCGGAGCAATTGCTGGCGCTTGTGTTCGCCGGCGGACTCGGAAACAAAAGCAAAGGCGCGGCTGGACCACGACTTGGTTCCTCTGGCGCACAAGTCTCTCATCTGAAGGACATCTCACGGCGGGGCTTGCTCGTTGCACCTCTACTTTACACCCTTTGTGCGCTTTTACCCTCGCTTCTAGGGAACTTGCGGTGCTTAACACACTTCTTGAGTGCGGAACATCAGCAGCCCGCTGGCTGGTGTTGCCGACAAGCAACCTGCAGCGTCTGGTCGCGGCAGCGCTTAACTGGCTGGCGGACTCGAAAAGCGAAACAAAGGCGCGAAGCTTGTCGCGGCTTCGCTTTAAACTTCGTTGAGTGTGCTCGAAGCAAAGGTAAAGTGCGGCTATCCGGGCGAGCTCCTCCGCGCACGGGTTTTGCGTACAAAGGGCGAGCATACGAGGATATAACATAAAAGAGCATGGAACTAAGAGTGCTTTGCACAAAAGCTTCGGACGACTTAGCTTTTTATCTTCTGCGATCCGGCAAGGCGCACTTCTCCCTGATTTCATCCTTGTATGTTTCCACCCTTACGCTTTGAGGAACCTGCGGTGCAAACACACTTTCGTTGAGTCGGAACATCAGCGGCCCGCTGGCGGTGTTGCCTCCGGCGAGAGAACTGTCGGGCTGGTTGCGGTGCGCCTTCATCGTTGGCGGACTCGAAAGCAGATCGGGGTGCAACAGCCCGACTCGACCCCCCATCGCCTGAGTTCTCCATACAAGGTACAAAATTTCAGAATACAACTTAAAGTTTGAAAGCGGTGGCGGGGCTCGATGGCGTCCTCGGCGGACCACGGCACTCCGGAGAGTGCGCTTGCGGAGTGGCGCGGAGCTGTTCTTGCTGCTTTCCTTGCCCTCTTGGCGGTGGGCTCGATGCTTGCGTCCTCGGCGGCGGCGCAGCACTCCGGAGAATGCGCTTGCCGGAGTATCGCGCCCGAGCTGTTCTTCTGGGCTTAGTCGATTGCGGGCTTCGATGGTGCGTCCTCGGCGGCGGTGCAGCACTCGGGTGCGCTTGCGGGCGAGCACGAGCACTGCGGACTTGGTCGCCGTTTTCTTCCCAGGAGCTTGGCGGCAAGTGTATTCTTATCGGCCGCGGTTGCCGCATCCGGTAGATCTTGTCGGCGCGAATAAGCGCATCCTTCTTGTCGCCGTGGGCGGTGATGGCGCTTATCGGCCCGGCATCTTGATCGTTGTAAGCATAGTGGGAAGCTGCCATGAACTTGGCGGCGGGGCGGCGAGTATTCCATTGTATGTAGCGGAATATCGGCGGCGTCGAAAGTGATCGCTCGATCCTGAAATTGAGCTCCCGCCAAAGGTCACCGGCGAGTGATCTTTCCTTGGGCTTACTCCGTCCGGGTTGATTCCTTGGAAAGAACCGGTCTCTTTGAGCTCACCATCTGGAATTTGGAGTTTACGGATCACGGCGAGAGGAGATCAAGTTCAGCCCGGCCCGCCGTCAACCAACATTTAGTGACCTTGAGGTTGCGGATGGTAGGTGAGACCAGCATCGGCAAGCACCCGACGCGGTGGTGCGGTCGGTGATCCTCAAGATCAAAAATGATGGGCGTGCGGACCACTTGAGGAGCCTCTGGCGACTCCAGGCGGCTCCTTTGCATTCACCTCACGCACCCTTGCTTTAGCGGCGGTGGGAGGTGTGCGGAAGGCGCCACCGTCGGCGCTACAGGACCTCTGCGGCCTTGGAACTCCTGCTGCTGCCATCCTCATCCTCCATTTCTTCGTCGTCATCTTCTTCATCTTTGTCGCGGCCCGGGAAGTCGATCGCCTTGCAGCTGCTTAGCCTTGTCGCGGCGTCCTCCCGGCCATTGAGCGGCCGCTTCTTACTCGGCTCTCCTCCGCCGCCTTGGGCCTTCTCCTTGTCGCGCCTCTCGTACTCAGCTTTTGCTGCTCGGCGAGTACTCGGCAACGCTTGCGATTGGTGAGATCGTGGCCCTTAGTGCGGTGGATTTTGCGATATTGCTTGTCGGGCGCCCTGCTTGCCGGCTGCCGCTTCTGAGGCGAGCTCGCTTGCGGAAAGCAACCTGCGTTTGCTTGGCGAAACCTCCTTGCGGACTTCTCGGCAGCAAGCACCTCTTTCTTATTCTTCCGCCGGTTGTTCGCCGCGGCTCTTGTTTGTCGAGGTGGTGTCTTCTCGCTTCCTCTGCGCGGCATCCTCCCGAAGTCTCCTCCCCTCTTCAGCAGCGTCGCGCCAGCCGGCGAGCATAGAGCTCGTGACATCGAATCTTAGTCATCGCCATCTCTTCACGCATCTGGCGGATTCGCGCGTTACGGTGGAGCAGCGATAACCGCGGCGGTGGACATCGAGGATATTGTCTTTTACGGTGAAGCGTTGGATA
>JAHHZJ010009441.1:10000-11329 GCA_021437245.1 Aegilops speltoides
ATACATGGGCCTCTGGCCCGACTCTGTGATGGCAGGCGGTAAGTACCGGCCAAAGCGGTGATACCGCTCAGCAATAGTGCCGCTTAGGCTTTGCAGTAATCTCGGGCCCGGATCGTCGCGAACACTAGTACTTGCGGGTTGGCGGTAGTGGCGGCGGCGGTGGGGGCGGTAATACCGCTGGTCGGTGATAGTACCGCTTCTGAGAGATGATAGTACCGCTTCGTCACAGGTCTTCTTCCGTCGTCGCTTCGAGGCTTCCCTCGCGGATGGTGTAGTTGTTCCTTGGCGCTTGCACTCCTCCTCGTCGTCCTTAGTGTTCCAACAATACCTATGCATGCACAGGTGGAATGTCAAGTAGTATACCATCCTCGAAGGGGTCAAGTGAACGCGTGTAAGGAGATGATTCACCTTTGTGTATGTGAAGTACATGCCATACGTGTCACTTGCGAGCGGACTCTTGACATGGTGATGTCCATAGGATGCTCGCATCATCTCCCCTCCCTTGGGAAGGATCCGACCTCGGATCGTGATCCTCATCACCATGGAAGCGGTTGTCATAGGCGGACTTGTAGTTGGAAGAAGTTGAAGACATGGCGCAATCCAAGTAGTCAAGGTGTCGGCGGGTGATAGACATGCAAAAGAGCAAACACAAGCAACTTTCGGAATACAATGGTTAAGCGCACACAAAAGGTCCATCATGTAAGAATGAGTCCGTGCGGTAAGATTGAGTCGTGACAAAGCGCATGAAGCATATCAAGATGATCTAGAATGAGATGCAAAGCATTCATGGGAGAAATGCAATCATTGTGTAAACAAATGTGTTGTAAATATGATCTATGCAACCACGGTGCAAAATGATGTCATAGTGAGATGTTTTATCAATAGCATGAATATGGCAATGGATGCTCAATATGTATATGTTATCATGCAATTGATGATGGACAATATGATCATGATGTATGAATATGCCTTCAAGGTAGATCACAACAAATTTGCTAAGAAATCATAGCTCATATATCATGGATGACATGGGAATACAAGATGCAACAAAGCAATCACAATGTGAGTCGATCCATGCATAGTGTGCAAACTTGTGGTGAGTATGATCGTCCATCGAGCATGACATGTGTGAGCACAATCAACAAATATGAAGGTGTTGGTGTACCAAAGCTCGATGTCGAGGCATGAGTGGAGTGTCGAAGGTGCATCCAATAAGTGCTGGCGCTCCTCAATGTGAAGGTCCATGTAGCCAATCTCAATGTCGCTCCTCCTTTCACGAGATGTATCATGTAGACAACAAGAAGGAAACAACAATGAAAGAGTGACCCA
>JAHHZJ010009442.1:0-32019 GCA_021437245.1 Aegilops speltoides
CACGGCAAAACATAGGCCACTCCGAGTGTAACACTGCAAACATGACCGCCACTTGGATATTGAGCAACACAAGATATACATTTCAAAATATCTTATAGGACTCAAATTAGCATGCATTCAATAAGCAAAAGTAGATCATCTCATGCATTTCAAAATATTGTCACTAATACATCACGAATAGTGTCATACATATAACATCACTAATACAACTAAAACTCTAGCACCAGCGGAGTATCGGCGGGCGGTGGACACCACAGAAGAAGGCACCATCACGGGATCATAGCTCGGTGAGATCCCGAAGAACACCGGTATTGGAGAGCGGCTGTGCTCCAAGCGCAAACAAATGCAGCAGACGTCACGCGTCCTCCTCACTGACAGTGGCGCACCACCTCATGAGTCCTCGAGCCTCTGGATAAATCAGCAGCCTGTGACCGCCACCAAACAAGGTTGGTCAACTGACAGGTGGCTCCTCACCAACCTCGCCCCGTGTGAGTAAGCGCCTCCAGTACCACCCAGCCGGAGCCAGGTCCGAACATGGCGATCTGGTCAAGCTGGTGTAGATCCTCATGCCGACTCGGCAGCGAGGATCTTGGGATAGGCATAAATCCGCGTCGGCGGGAAAAATTGCTTTAACTAAAAAATAGAAACAAGTTCTTACTAACTAGTTCTATTAATTCAACTAGTTCTTACTAAAATAATACTATAAATAAAAATATTCTAGTACCTAATTAGTACCTAATTCTTACTAACTAATTAGTACCTAGGAACTACTGCCTAATTACCATCTAAGTAATTAACTAACTAGCACTAAAAATAGCCTAGGGTTCATACTAACTAGCACTAAATACCTAGGGTTCATACTAAGTAGAAGAGGGATCGAGGAAGGGAGAGGGATCGGAAGGGAGAGTGCTTCTGAGGCGGGAGAGAGATGGGGTCGGGAGGCAGTGCCGTGAGTCAAGAGGCAGGCGGCCGAGGTCGAGGAGCAGCATGGGGTCGGAGGAGGCGGGGCGGGGTCGAGGAGGCAATGACCTTGTGAGGTCGAGGCAGTGGCGGTCGAGGTCGGGGGGGGAGGAAGCGGAGGAGGGAATCGAGGTGGGGCGGGGGGGTAAGGTGAAGTAGCTTTAAGCATGGCGTGGGAAGCAAAAGCTGCTAAATGCTAAATACCATAGTAGTGGCTGTCCATGAAGGCGCTACTACTATACCTATGGGAGCAGTGTGGCAATTGTAGTAATGGCGCTTTACTGCGAGGCAACCTCTGGCTAATCTGACAACTATAAGCGGCAGTTACTGCGAGCAGCTCTTTAAAATAGCGATAGCGCCTCATTTTGACAAAAGCGCTCTTGGTAACATTACGTGTATAAGGTTTTCCCTAGTAGTGGTAGTAGCTGCGAGCATGATGAGTCAAAATTTAAGTGAGGTGACTTCACCCTAGTTGCCCGTCATAAAGGCCGTGGACATGGAGGATGTGGCTGCGGCTATGGGTTTGGGAAAGGAAGGGAAGAGGGAGAGGTAGAGGCCTTGATGCAGACGGGGTTGAAATACGGGAGATGGAACATTTTGCGGAGGAGTTGGAGATTTAATAATGCCTTCAAACACGAAGCAAGCTTGGTGGAGCGAATGCTCCTACTAGTAATGCACCCAAAACAATGCTTTATCAACCAAGGTTTTCATATGCATGATGGAAGCGTCCTAGGGAAAGGTTGGATGATGACACTAGTATACTTGATTTATTACGGCACATCCGGTTGACCCTCTCTCATTAACGATTGCAATTGTCCTAGTTGACAAGAACTTCGATAGTTGTTATGATTGTACTCCTCCATCCCAAAATTAAGTGTCTTAGATTTGTCTAAATCACGGATGTATCAAGTCACATTTAGTATTAGATACATCCGTATCTGACAAATCTAAGACAAAATTACAGGATGGAGAAATGGGCTCGTTCGAGGGCAGTAATGGCTACAAACCTCCTAACACTCCACAAAAGAATGCTAAAAGAAGAAGAGGCACACTCGGTGTGAGCGGTTCCATACCAAATTCGGATGGGTCGGCGGCTCCCAGTAGCAGGGAGGCCGTCGTGAATAATGAAGCTCTTAACTTGGATCTCCACAGGGGCTTGAGAATGCCCGGGAGTTCAAGCAACTTGCTGAATGTCCAGCGAGGTTGTAACCTAGATGTGATGTTTTTGTCGGATACTCACTTAGAGCGGATATCCAGGCATAGTGTCTTGAGAAAAAATTAAAGTTGGACCAAAAAAAGCGATATGTACGCAAGTGATGGAGAAAAGGTTGATGTCGATTGTCAAAACCGGCGGATCTCGGGTAGGGGTCCCCAAGCGTGCGTCTAGGCGGATGGTAACGAGGAGACAAGGGACACGATGTTTTACCCGAGTTGGGCCCTCTTGATGGAGGTAAAACCCTCGTCTGCTTGATTAATATTGATGATATGGGTAGTACAAGAGTAGATCTACCACGAGATCAAGGAGGCTAAACCCTAGAAGCTAGCCTATGGTATGATTGTTGTAATGGAGGTTATGTCCTCTGGACTAAAGCCCTCCGGTTTATATAGACACGAGAGGGCTAGGGTTACAGATCGGTTACAATGGTAGGAGATCTACATATCCGTATCGCCAAGCTTGCCTTCACGCCAAGAAAGTCCCATCGGACACGGGGGCGGAGTCTTCAATCTTGTATCTTCGTAGTCTTGGAGTCCGTGGACGATGATAGTCGGCTATCCGGACACCCCTAGTCGAGACTCTCGGTAGCCCCTGAACACAGCTTCAATGGCGATGAGTCGGTAGCGCATAATGTTCGGCATTGCAAAGCGGGTTCCTCCTCCGAATAATCCAAAGAAGATCATGAACACGGGATAGTGTCAAACTCTGCAAAATAAATTCCACATTCCAGTAGTAGAGAGAATAAAATGTACACAAGTTCAATCTGCGGCGATACGTGGCATGGCGTCACACCACTACCAAGCCTTTACTTGAATTGTTTTTATTATACCGCCTCGGTAGCGTTTAAGCGATTTCCTTAGCGCGTCTTGTCGAGCGGTCGTGTTCCCCTTATGCAGGATTCTCATCAATCTTGGCGTGGGTAACCCAACGCGCCATTGATGGTGGCGCTTAGGAAATAGCGAGTTTTACTAGGGCTGAGTGGGGGCGCATAGTCTTCGTCGCCTATATATAAGGGATAAGGGTTCACCTTTTCACCTCGCCCTCTTCCTCCTTTGCTTATCCATCGCGCTTTCGAGCTCCAGCACCCAAGTTAGCATCTCATCTCGACCTTCTCCGACCATGTCCGGGGCGGGGGAGGTAAATAGTTAGCCTCCACCGTCGAGGAGGAGCACATCACAAAGCTTCGGCGCCGGATACCTTTCCGTGACGTCAGCGCCTGCATGCCGACGGGGCAGCTCATCCCCAGGCCCCATGAGAGGTCGTTTTCCTTCCCCACTTCCTCCGTGGATTTGGGCTTTCCACTTCACCCCTTTGTCAGGGGCTCATGTTCTCTCGGCTGGATTTCCATGATCTGGCGTTTATCATCGTGTCTGAGGCCTTGCTCGCATCCAGCCCCGCCGACATGGCTCAAGACCTTCAATGTCAAGCGAAGGTAGTGAAGGGCACTCAAGCGGAGTCTTGGGCGCCATGTTGGGCAAGATGCCGCGTCCTTTAGTTGAAGGGGCCTTCGTGGAATCCGTCGAGGGTGGCGGTCGGGGTGGTTCTATATCACCGAGCAGCGCGACCCTCGTGGCGGCGGCCCGAGTTCAGATCTGGAATCCCTCAGCTCACCTCCAGAAGAAGGGCTTCTGTGGGGTAGTTCGAAGGAGGCGGGACTCAAGCTTTGTATCCGAAGCTGGTGAATAAAAGCTCGGGCTGGTTAGCGTGGTCCAAGTCATGCTCGTCGCGGATTCTCCCATGCCAAACGGGCATTCAATCTGTGGGAGTTCAATCCGGAACAGCACCAGGCGTTGGCGGGCTCTTGACCTGACGTCTGAAGGCACAGGAGGTCTTTGTTTAAAAGCGCCAAAGCCCCGCATCATGACGGAAGATCCAGTTTCACTCATGGCGTCCGGTGACGAGTAAGTGATTCTACCCCTTCACGGGACACTTGTTGTTAATAGTTTGACCCTAAGCGGGTTTAATCTCCCTTTTCCTTTGCGGGAATGGATGAAGAAGGCGAAGCGGCTCATCTGCCCGGCTCCCATGCCGAAGACCAGTGGGCCTTGAGTCTAGCGGGGTTGCTGGTTCGGCACGCATGTAGTGCGGAGAAAAAACAGAAGGTGGCCACGGGCACTCGAAAAAGTTCCCGTTTTCAGGTCTCAACGACTCGGCGGACTCCTCCCGAAGATGAGGAGGAAGAAGACTCTCTCGGAGGAGGGAGAGGAAGAGGAAGCTTCCCGGGGGGGAGGCGAAGGTCAGAGGAAGAACTATTCCCGGACAGCTCCTTAACACCAGCGTTGGCGGTGAAGAATAGCCCTCAAGGGCGAGGCCTCGGCGAGATCGTAAGCATCGAGATCCTGAATGATCTGTAATTTCTTTTGTGTCACATAGTGTCCTTCTAATGCATACTTGCTGCAGTCCGGCCGATGATGATCTCCTCGCTTCATCGAGTGGTCGTTAGCTCCGTCGGATGTGGATTCCATCCGACTGCCTCCACCCCTCGCGCCCGATGAGGGGCAGAGGTGGGATCGAAAAGGACCCATCGGGAGGAGGCTCGGGCGCCATAAGGCAACCTCCGGACTTTCTTGGCCGGACTCTGGCGGAACTGCGGTTGGTTCGAGTCCGTGGCTTGACCCTTAAGAAAGGGCAAGAACCGTGACACAGTGGCCCCGTCAACGGGCGGCCGAACAACTTGTTGGAGCACTCAAAGCGCTTCCATCAAGGAAGAACACCGCACTATCATGAGTCTGATAATTGAAGGTTATTTCGCCAAGGCGGGTTGTGAATGACCTCTGCAGCCTTCTAACGGGCTTTGAGGTAAGAAGTTAAAATTATGTAATGTAATACCGCATAGGCAGTAGCCCCTGATGCTTTCTGTTCGATTGTTAGGAAGAAGAGCGGGCCGAGGATCTAAAAGATATCTGTGAGGTTGCTAAAAATATGTCAATATGGGTGTCGGTGTCAAAACCGGCGGATCTCGAGTAGGGGTCCCGGCATGCGTCTAGGTGGATGGTAGCAGGAGACAAGGGACACGATGTTTTACTCGAGTTGGGCCCTCTCGATGGAGGTAAAACCCTACGTCTGCTTGATTAATATTGATGATATGTGTAGTACAAGAGTGGATCTACGAGATCAAGGAGGCTAAACCCTAAAGCTAGCCTATGGTATGATTGTTGTAATGTATGTTGTGTCCTCGGACTAAAGCCCTCCGGTTTATATAGACAGGAGGAGGCTAGGAATTACAGTCGGTTACAATGGTAGGAGATCTACATATCCGTGTTGCCAAGCTTGCCTTCCGCCAAGGAAAGTCCCATCCGGACACGGGGCGGAGTCTTCAATCTTGTATCTTAAGTAGTCTTGGAGTCGTGGACGATGATAGTCGGCTGTTCGGACACCCCTAGTCAGGACTCCTCAATGGGTTTGCAGGGCTGCTTGCTGCTTGACCTCTGCCCTTGGCTGCGGAGTCGGTGCGTTGAGCAAGATCTCGGCGGTCGAGCAAGAGCTCGGCCGTGCCAAAAAGCAGCTCGAGGACAAAGAAGGTGAGTAACACCACTTTGAAAATTTACCTTCTGAGAAAAGGATTTGGGTTGCGATAAAAATGACAAGGATAACATGGAGTGCTGCGGGGGTCACTAACGAGGTGGCAACCACGAAGGAGTCTGTGTCATGACGAGCATAATCTTGACATGAGCAAATGAGCGAGAGAAAGCAGGGAGGCGGGTGGCGGAAGTGCGGCAAGAGCTCCAGGCTCTCATGGAGAAGCATGAGAGTTTGGGGCGCGACTCAAAGACTCGAGTCGAGCTCGCCTCGGCTCTCGAAAGTGCCAAATCCGCCAAGGCGAGGCCGTAAGGCCCTCCGGAGATTGAAGATGTCAAGGAAGATAGCGGCGGGTAAGGCATTTTTCATGCAAAGCAAGCATGTTAATGTAAACTACGACACTTACCGAATCGAGCTCTCGAGGCGTTTGCGAGATCTGCCATGTGATGTATCCCATGCCGCCGCATTCTACCATGGCGAGGAGGGAGCTCAGCGGAGAAAGGTCTTACGGTCTCGATCTGTTGAGGCGGGACATCCAGTGTCCCCTAGCGACCAGTGAAGCGGTTGGTCGAGCTCCTAAAGCGGGTGAGGAGGCCATGAAGGGCCTCATAGTCCGGCTGTGGCACAGGCGAGCCATGCACAGGGCTACTTGGCCTCGTCTGGCGGTGGTGGATCTGGCGCCCCAGGTGGAGAGTCATCAAGCGCTCACTTTGTATTGAAGGTGCTCGTCGGGCCCTTGCCGCGCAAAAGGTGCTGCTGGGGCAGGCTAGATGCGGAGAGCTTCTTCTTGACCCGCGCCCATTGGTAGCAAAAGGAATATCGTCGCCCAAAATGTACTATAAAATGTCTGAAGGTGCATAATATGCGGATGAGTGCCCAGAGATGTAATTCTTGAGTAAACTTCGCTATGTATTATCACATGCTTGAAGAACTTTGTTCATATCGCTATGCAATGCTTATTTAATTTAAAATATTACCTTACATGCGGCCATTTATAAAATCGAGAGATGGCAAGTCATTGGCTTGACCCCCAAGCCACAGTGTTGGGGTGCTCGGGATAACCTTGAGCACTCTTGTTCCCATTTTTGGGTCCATCTAGGGAGGCGCTCAACACAGCGAACAAGTCAACGGACTTATAATGCTTGAACACTCTCACTTAGCCATAGAATTCTATAATTTTAAATTTGGTGAAGCCCTAGTATTGGAAAGACGAATTGAGGCGCTATCACGCCGTCGGACATTATCCGGTGCCGCTCGAAGTGGCATAAGTCTTTAGGGACCGAAAAGACCTCTCGAACAGCGACCAGTCTCTCGCCTTATCATGCCGGTCAGTTTAGCTTTCTCCTTTGGCGCTCGCCCGGCTCAGCAGGCGCATTCGCGATGGTTCTCCCAGTGCCACCTTAGCCGCCGAGCGGGCGTAAGGCACCAAAAGCGTGGGGCGGGCAAACCCAACTATTGATCCAAGACATGATTTGGGCGATTCATATAATGCTATAAGTTCGAGGTGCCACACTTGTGAAAGTGTTGGACTTATCACACCATAATCTGGGGAACATAAGCCCCTGGTGTATTGGCCGTACCAAAATATCTGGGTGCAAGATGTCATTAGTGAACATATATGTAAAGTAATGCAATAACAGGCAAAAAGTGCTACATTACTTATTCAAGGGATTACGCTATGAGTGCGGAATGATACAAATAGTCTGGTAAGCAAGGTTGGACTAATTAAACATGTCCCCCTCGAGGGGTGAGCTGCGGACTGGTGTGTATAATCAAATTTAATGCTCGTAATGGAGACCACACGAGTGTTAATCGTAGCCTTCTTCCCTTCTGGCTGTTGCATCGTGAGTTCGTGGGTTCACCGCCGGGGCAGAACCTCAGTGAGCGAGTCTGTGTATATAAGAAGAAAAATGATAAAAGAGCGACACACTTGGGAGCCCCGGTGTGGTCGAGCCGCACTCTGGAGTCTGTTGTGGTGGTGCCCCTCCCCTAGGCCCATGGTATCTCCGGGCGTAATGATCTCTGCGGAGGTTGGTCTTACAATTATCACGAGGGCTGGGGTTGGGGCCGCATTACTCTGGCGATGCTCGGAGCGTGCGGGTGGTCTTGGTTGAAGTTGCTCCGGGCCCGTTTGGCGTGTCCGGCCGTTTAACGGCGGACTCGAAAAACCTTAGAAGGCTGCTTTGTACTTACGCGCGAGCATTGTATGTTCCTCCGTTCGGAGGAGCATTCCGTATTCCGTTGGCCGTGATGACTCCACGAGGACTGGCATCTTGAGCTTGAGGTATGCGTGTCTGGCACGCGTTGAACTTTGCAAGCGGTTCGTCCAGGCGAGCGTGATAGCCGCTGCGGAATGGGACTATATCGAAGATTAACTCCTCGCTCGGAAATTGTCGGGGATCGAAGACCACTTCGGTGTTCTTGAGCTGTACAATTGGCCTCAACACGGTATGGCGCCTTTGAAGGTCGTCTTTGTAGGTTTAATCCTTGAGGGTCTATGCCCATCTTCGCCTTGTATCTGATAAAGCAGGTTGAGGCTCTGCCGCCGTCCATCGGGACTCGTGAGTGAAATCCGCCGGCGATTGGATCTAAAACCAATGCGGTGAATCCGCCATGGCGGATCTTTGGTCGGATGGTCTCTTGATCGAAAGTGATCGGGCAAAGCTCGATGGATTGAACTTGAGGCGGTGGCTCCATCGCATATCGTCCCTTAGTGCATGCTTCGCTCCCTCTTGGGTATATGGGTTGCGTATATCATATTCACCGTCCGTACTTGTGGGGAAACCCATACATCCTCTATTGTTGGCGGTTGGGTCTCTTCCTCGTCGTCGTTATGCAGCCTTGTCGTTGTTTTCGACAATTAACTTGCCTCCTGCTTGAATACCCAACAATCTCTGTTGGTGTGATTGGCTGGCTTTTGAAGTGCCATGTATCGGCATAAGCGGTCGAGTATTCGGTCCAAATTGGGCCGGACCGGAGTGGTTCTTTTGAATGGCTTCTTCCTGACGGGTTTAGAGCCTCGGAATCCGGCATTGACCGCCGTATCCTCCTTGTAAATGCGCCGTTAATGCGGCGTTTATTTTCTTCACGCGACCTGCCATTGTGGTCCTTAGTATCCGGACTGCGAGAAATTTTACTAAGGTTGTTCTGCGAGCTAGCTAGCTGTCCTCTCCCGCCGAAGCGGGTCATTAGAATGTAATGGCTGCCATGGATTTGGTTTTATTGTCCTAGGTGCGGGCTAGACACTCGTCGCGGATGTTATGTTTGAAGGCTGCGAGGCCTCTGCATCCAGACGGTCGGCGATTTGATTTTTCTTTGTTAGAACCGTGTCCAAAATTATGCGGCGATTCGTCTAGGCTGCTGAATTATGTGGCTTAGGTCGTCGGCGTCGGAGGTCGCACATATGTGCCTGGAAGTTAATCGAGAATCGGCTTCGGGTCTTCCCAACACCCAATTGACTCTGCGGGCAATTTGTTAAGCCAATGCCGAGCTGGTCCTTTAAGCTTAGTGGGAGATACTTGATGGCATGGAGATGCGTCGCGCGGGCCATATGGATGTGAAGGAGATAATCTTTGATCCAAACCGTGGGGTACATTGTGCCATCGTAGGATTCAACGTTCTGGGTTTAAACCCTTGAGGATTTGGTGATCCATTACTTCATCGATGAAGCATAGCGGGTGTCTTGGCGCCTACTGTATTGAGCAATATCACGGCGTAGCTCGAGTGGCGTTATCTGTGTGTTAAGCCCGGCGGAGTTGTTGTATCCGGTAGCGGTATTCGTCGTGGTGGGTGGAAGCATACGTGATCCATAGATGGATCTGGATTGCCTTGCTTTGTCCTCAATATATCTACTTAAGTCCGCGCGTTCCTCTTGGCCGTACTTTTAGGCGATCTTGCGGAATGCGATCTTAGTGGAGGCCTAGATGCCTCTCCGTCGCGACCCAGCGGGGTGGTCGATCGGCGTGTGTCTTGCTGGTGATGAAGGTATGTCGGTGTCAAAACCGGCGGATCTCGGAGTAGGGGTCCCGAGCTGTGCGTCTAGGTGGATGGTAACATGAGACAAGGGACACGATGTTTTACCCAGGTTGGGCCCTCTTAATGGAGGTAAAACCCTCGTCACCTTGATTAATATTGATGATATGGGTAGTACAAGAGTGGATCTACCACGAGATCAAGGAGGCTAAACCCTAAAGCTAGCCTATGGTATGATTGTTGTAATGTATGTTGTGTCCTCGGACTAAAGCCCTCCGGTTTATATAGACAGGAGAAGGCTAGGAGTTACAGTCGGTAACAATGGTAGGAGATCTACATATCCGTATCTCAAGCTTGCCTTCCGCCAAGGAAAGTCCCATCCGGACACGGGCGGAGTCTTCAATCTTGTATCTTAAGTAGTCTTGGAGTCCGTGGACGATGATAGTCCGGCTGTCGGACACCCCTAGTCGAGGACTCCCTCGGTAGCCCTGAACCGGGCATCAATGGCGATAAGTCCGTAGCGCATAATGTTCGGCATTGCAAAGCGGGTACCTCCATTGAATAATCGAGAAGATCATGAACACCGAGGATAGTGTCGGCTCTGCAAAATAAATTCCACATTCCACCGTAGAGAGAATAAAATGTCCACAAGTCAATCTGGCGGCGTATTTTGCGGCGTGTCGTCACGCCACTACCAAGCCTTTACTTGAATCGTTTTTATTATACCACCTCATCACGTTTAGCGAAGCGGTTTCAGCAACACGTCTTGTCGAGCAGAGATCGTGTTCCCCTTATTCAGGATTCTCATCAATACGGACGTGGGTAACCCAACGCGCCATTGATGGTGGCGCTTGGGGATAGCGAGTTTTACCGAGGCTGGTGGGGGGCGCATAGTCTTCGCCGCCTATATATAAGGGATAAGATTCACCTTTTCACCCGCCTTCTTCCTCCTTTGCTTATCCACCTATCGCACTCAAGCTCCAACGCCCAAGCTCGCGCATCTCATCTAAACCTTCTGGCGATGTCGGGAGGGGGAGGCAAATGGTTAGCTTCCACCGTTAAGGAGCACATCACCAAGCTGCATGGCGCGGATACCTTTCGGCGATATTGCCTGCCGGTGCCGACGAGGGCAGCTCATCCGACCCGGGCCCCATGAGGAGGTCGTTTTCCTTCCCCACTTCCTCCAGCGGATTTGGGCTTTCCACTTCACCCCTTTGTCAGGGGCTCATGTTCTACTACGGCTGGATTTCCACGATCTTGCGCGAACTTCATCCTCAACATCTCGGCGTTTATCGTGGGTATGCGAACCCTCCTCGCATCCAGCCCCGCCCGACGTGGCTCAAGACCTTCAACGTGAAGCGAAGGTAGTGAAGAACGCGTAGGGTAGTCTTGGGCGCCATGTTGGGCAAGATGCCCAACATCCTCTGATTCGAAGGGCCTTCGTGGACTCCGTCAAGGGTGGTGTCGGGGTGGTTCTATATCACCGAGCAGCGCGACCCTCGTGGTGGCGCCCCGGATTTAGATCTGGTATCCCTCGCAGCTCACCTCCTGGAAAGAAAGGGCTTGTTGTGGGGTAATCGAAGAAGGCAGCGGGACTCGAGCCTCTATCCAAAGCTGGTGAACAAGCTCGGGCTCGTCGATGTGGTCCAAGTCATGCTCGTCCGGGATCCTCCCATGCCAAACGGGCATTCAATGCGTGGGAGTTTGATCCGGAACAGCACGAGCGCTGGCGGGCTCTTGACACGATGTCTGAAGGCGCTGGAGGTCTTGTTTAAAGGCGCCAAGCCCCACATCGCTGACGGAAGATCGCGGTTCACTCGCGACATCCGGTGGCGAGGTAAGTGATTCTACCCTTTATGGGACACTTGTGGTAAATAGATTGATTCTAAGAGGTTTCAATCTCCCTTTTCCTTTGCGAGGAATGGATGAAGAAGGCCGAGCAGCTCATCTGCCCGGCTCCCATGCCGAAGACCCGGTGGATGCCCGTCTAGCGGGGCTCTGGTTCGGCACCGCGTGGTGCGGAGAAGAAAGGCCAGAAGGTGGCCACGGGCACTCGAAAGAGTTCCGTGTCAGGCGTCGACGGCGAGGCGGACTCCTCCCCAAGCGAGGAGGAGGAAAGACTCTCTCCGGAGGAGGAGAGGAAGGAAGGCTTCCCCAATAAGGGAGGCGAAGGGTCAAGAGGGAGAACCATTTCCTGGACAACCGCCAACACCAGCGTTGGCGACGAGTGTAACCGAGGGCGAGGCCTCGGCGAGATCGTAAATATCCGGATCCGATATGCAATTTCTTTCGTGTCACATAGTGTCCTACTAATGCGCATCTGCCCGTGATCCGGCCGATGATGATTCCCGCTTCATCAATGGTCATTAGCCCGTTGGATGTGGATTCACTTCATTGCCTCTACCCCAGCGCGATGAGGGGCGCGAGGTGGGATCGAAAGGACCCATCGGGAGGAGGCTCGGGCGCCCATAAGGCAACCTCCGGACTTTCGCGCGGACTCTCGGAACTGCGGTGGTTCGAGTCCGTGCGGCCCCCTTGAAAGAAGGGCAAGACCGTGTTTACGCCGCGGCCTCCGTCCAACGGGCGGCCGGACAACTCTTGGAGGCACTCAAAGGCGCTTCCATCGAGGAAGAACAACGCCTTTATTATGAGTGAGGTGATTGAAGGTTCGACTTCGCCAAGAAGCGGGCTGGTATTTGAAAGCCTGCGATAGCCTTCTAACGAGGCTTTGAGTAAGAAGTTAAAGTTATGTAATGTAATACGCATAGGCGGTAGCCACGATGCTCGGTTCGGTGTTGGAAAGAAAAGCGGATGAGGATCTAAATATATTCGTGAGTTGCTAATAAATTATGTCAATATGGGTTTTTGCGGTGTCTTTTGACCTCTGCCGCATTATTGCGGAGGTTGGGACATTAAAGCAAGATCTCGGCGGTCGGCGAAGCTCGGCTATGCAAGAGGCAGCTCGAGGACAAGAAGGTGAGTAGCACCACTTTGAACTTTACCTTCTTGAAAAGGATTTTGGTTGCAATAAAATTAACAAGGATAATATGGGTATTGCGGGGGCTACAAGCGAGTGGCAGCCACGAAGGAGGAATGTGTCATGACGAAATCTTGACGTGCGGAGCGAGGCAGCGGAAAAGAGAGAACGCAGGTGGCGGCGGTCGCGGCAAGAGCTCCGAGGCTCATGGAGAAGCATGAGAGCTTGGGCGTGACTCAAGACTTCGAGTCGAGCTGCGCCTCGGTCTCGAAAGTGCCAAATCCGCCAAGGCCGAGGCCGTAAGGCCCTTGGTGGTTGAAGATGTGAAGAAGATGGCGCTGGTAAGGCATTTTTCATGCAAAGCAAGCATGTTAATGTAAACTACGACACTTACCGCATTAGGAGCTCTCGAGCTTGTAGATCTGCGGCGTAGTGTGTCGATGCATTGCATTCTACCGTGGAGAGGAGGGAGCTCAGCGGAGAAGGTCTTACGGTCTCGATCTGTTGAGGCCGGCCATCCGTGCTCCCCAGCGACCGGTGAAGCGGTGGTCGAACTCCTAAGGTAGTGAGGAGGCCATGAAGGGCCTTATAGTCGGCTGTGGCTGGACAGGCCATGCACTGGGAGCTACCGACCTCATGTGGCGGTGGTGGATCGTGCCCCCTGGTGGAAGTCATCAAGCGCTCCACCTGTATTGAAAGGTGCTCGTCGGGCCCTTGCCCGCACAAAAGTGCACTGGGGCAGGCTGGATCTGAAGCTTCTCATTGACCCCGCCGCCATAGCTTGGGCGAGGAGTATCGTCGCCGAAATGTATTATAAAACTGTCTGAAGGGGCCAGCGATATTGCGGATGAATGCCCTAGAGATGTAATTTTTGAGTAAAACTTCGCTATGTATTATCTGTCATATTGCTGAAAACTTTGTTCATATGCGCTTTAAGCAACGCTTGTTTAATTTAAAATATTACCTTACATGCGGCCGTTTATAAAATCGAGAGATGACAAGTCGTTGGCTTGACCCCCAAGCCACAAGTGCTTTGGGTGTTGGGATAACAGGCACTCTTGTTCCCATTTTGGGTTCATCGAGGCGCTCAACACAACGAACAAGGCAACGGACTTATAATGCTTGAACACTCTCAATTAGCCATAGAATTCTATAATTTTAAATTTTGGCGAAGCCCCTGGTATCGGAAGGCCGAATTGAGGCGCTATCACGCCGTCGGACATTATTGAACTTAGCTCGAGCGGCGTGAGTCTTTAGGACCGAAAAGACCTCTCGAACAGCGACCGGTCTCTCGCCTTATCGTCATGCGGTCGGTTTAGCTTTCTCCAGCAGGCTCGCCCAGCTCAGCGGGATGCAATCGCGATGGTTCTCGGTGCCACCTTAGCCGGCAGGCGGGCGTAAGGCATCAAAAGCGTGGGAGCAGGCAAACCCAACTATTGACCCAAGACATGATTGGAGCCAATTCATATAATGCTATAAGTTCGGGGTGCCGCACTTGTGAAAGTGTTCGGACTTATCACACCATAATGTGGGGAAAATAAGCCCATGGTGTATTAGGCGTACCAAGATATCTGAGTGCAAGATGTCATGTAATGAACATATATATGTAATAGCGGCAAAAAAGTCTTGCATCATTTATTAAAGAAATACGCTATGAGTGCGGTGATACAAATAGTCTTGATAAGCAAGGGTTTTGGACTAGTTAAACATGTCCCCCTCGAGGATGGGCTGCGTGCTTGGTGTATATAATCAAATTTAATGCTCGTGGTGAGACCACACGAGTGTTAGTAATAGTATTATTTCTTCCCATTTGTTGCATCATGAGTTGGCAGGTTCACTTGGGACATGCCTCTGCTAGCGAGTCTGTGTACAAAGAAAGAAAATAATAATAAGAAAAGTAGCACACTTGCAGGCCTTGTGTGGTCGAGCCGCACTCTGGGTCTATTGTGGTCGTGCCCCTTCCCCTCATATGGTATCTCAAAGCGTAAAGAATCTAGCGGAGGGTTGTTCTTCTTTGATCGTGCGAGGCGGGGTTAGGGCGCATTACTCTGGCGATGCTCGGATCGTGCAGGTGGTCTTGGTTGGTGTTGCTTGGTAGCGTTGGTATGTCAAATTAAACAGCGGTCGGACTCGAAAATTGCCTTAAAAGCTGCTCATACTTATACCTTGCGTGAGCATTGTATGTTCCTCCGTTCGGAGGGGCGTTCCGTGTTTCCGTTGACCGTGATGACACTCGAGGGCTGGCATCTTGAGCTTGAGGTATGCATAATGCGGCACCGCGTTGAACTTTTACAGCGGTTCGTCCGAAAGCGAGTGTAGGATCGAAAGTATGTCTAGAGGGGGTGATTAGACTACTTGTCAATATAAAATTCTGCCTTTTGACAAAAACAGTTTTGGCGATTCACAATTATGATCAAGTCAAGCATCACCCTACACATGCAATTCTAGAGTATAGGCAGCGGAAAGTAAATTGCACATGTAGTAAAGAGAGGTGGAGAAAGAGCAAGCGCAATTTTGGAGCGGTGATTTTTCCGTGGTTCCGATAGGTGGTGCTATCGTACATCCACGTTGATGGAGACTTCAACCCACGGAGGGTAGCAGTGCCTTGAGTCCACGGAGGCTCCACCCACGAAGGGTCCACGAAGAAGCAACCTTGTCTATTCCATCATGGCCTCGCCCACGGAGGCTAGCCTTACTCGGGGTAGATCTTCATGAAGTAAGCGATCTCCTTGCCCTTACAAACTTCTTGGTTCAACTCCACATCTCGTGACGGAGGCTCCCAGCGACACCTAACCAATCTAGGAGGCACCACCCTCCAAAAGGTAATAGATGTTGTAGATGATGATGAACTCCTTGCTCTTGTGCTTCAAATGATAATCTCCCCAACACTCAACTCTCCTCACTGATTTGGCTGTGGTGGAAGAAAGGATTGAGTGGAAAGCAACTTGGGAAGGCTAGAGATCAAGCTTCATATGGTGGGAGTGGAGCAACTTGATCTCAACACAAGGGTAGGTAGTTCTCTTCTCGAGAAATGTAAGGTAGGAGTGGTAGTTCTTTCGATGGCTCTCTCCACGAATGAAGAGGGGGTGGAGGGTATAAATAGCCTCCACACAAAATCCAACCGTTACACACATTTGAGCAATCTCGGTGGGACCGAAGTGGACAACTTCGGTGAGACCGATAGTTCAAATAATGTGAGCGTTAGGATTTTCGGTGGGACCGAATATACAATCTCGGTTAGTCCGATTAGTGCAATGACAAGAGCATGCCAGTTCGGTGGGACCGACTTCATCATCTCGGTGACACCGATTTGATGTGAAGATTCTGAAGCTTGGCAACTCATGTTTGGTGAGACCGAGTTGAGAATCGGAAAATCCGAGTTTACTAGGGTTTGGCTTATGGTGAGGTGGTTCATCTCGGTGTGGTGAGTTTGGAATATCGGTGGGACCGAGACTACTTATGAGTGTCTATGGCGGTGAAAGTTCTTGATAGTTTAGGAGATGTATCACTAAGCACTTGAGCAACGGATCATCATCATAACCTCATCCCTTTTAATAGTATTGGCTTTTCCTATGGACTCAATGTGATCTTGGATCACTAAACCAAAAATGGAGTCTTGAGCTTTTGCCAATGCTTGCCTTAGCATTTTGGGGGTCCACTTCTTGATCCTTGCCATACCCATATCCTTGAACTCTCTGAAATGATTCTCAAGTAACTATTAGTTCAATGATATATATGTTGTTATTAATTACCAAAACCACCGGGGATTAGTTGCACTTTCAATCTCCCCTTTTGGTAATTGATGACAACATATAGATCAAAGCCGACAAAGGATATAATCAATGAATAATATCGTTGCTTTGAGAAGTATGTGATAAGCAAAGCTCCCCTAAATTTGTGCATTATTTAAGATTTGCGTTTGAATGCAAATGCACAATCGATTAGGATCATGGGTCACTCTTCCATGTCACATACATCTTGGTGGGCGCACAAAATGATAAGAATGAACAGCATGCACCCAATCACCAAGACATGAGTAAATGGTCATACGAGATAGGAATGGCATATGATAAGCATTAAGCACACATTAAAGCATAAATGCGACCAAGCACTCATTAAGGTAGAATCAAGCGAATTATCAAACACATTGAATGTCTCGAAAACCAAAAGTATCTCAAAGAAACCATAAAAGAACGAAAGAGCAAAAGCGCAAAGACAACAGCACTCTCTCTCGAAGCCCTATGATCTATACAATTTCTCCCCTTTGGCAACAAGTTACCAAAAAGTTCGAAAAAGCATAGAGCTAAGCGTCCTTTGTGGACTCTGCTGGCGGCTCCGTGCAGGTTGATGTCGGAGTGGATATGGCGACATCGGCGAAGACTTGGTGATGTCTGTCTTTGGAGGAGTGGACCTTGGGCTGGAGCTGGAGTAGGAGCAAGCTTCTTTGGGCGTGGGAGGTCTAAAGCTGTAGTCTGGTGTCGATCCTTTGGAATAGCGGTGATCGGGATCCTTTGGGAACGGGCGATCTGTCGATGAGAATCTGGACTAAGTCATCCTGCAACTCACGCATAAGCTCTGCCTTGTCTGCTTTGCTTCCTCAATGTACGCCTCGAGCTTGTTGGCGGTCACTTGTACTTGATCGACTTCACGTCGGGCGTGGATCTTCTCGTCAACAATCCTCTCTAAGCTCTCTGAGGCTGTTCAATGTTGGCGAGCGTTGTTCAATCCTTTGAGTAGCTTCAAGAATTTGCTCTCGAAACTCTTTGGTTTAGCTGCTGCTTCTCTTCTGCTTCTTCTTGCTTCTTTGTCGACTTTGGCTTTCTTAGCAGCTGCGATCTTGGCTTGACCTTCACGGATGTCGGATCCTCCTCATCCATCACAACAACATTGTCTTCATGCTCTGGCTACAGTGGTAAATGTTCTCTATCCAACAAGAATGTGCCCGTGCCAAACTTGGCATTGATAAGCATCTGAATCTGCGGGGCAAATCCACATGACCTTTTACGGTCATTGCAGTCCTCTTAATGGTCTCTACCATCAAGTCCATCACCTTGAAAGGTGCTCTCTCATCAAGTATGTGCAGCATGTTGATAGAGTATCCTCGATCATCGATCATCTCGATTTGGGCATCAAGGTATGCCTCAAAATGGTATTAGTGGTAGGTAAGCCTGCACGGAGATGAGTGGTGAGCCGAGCTTCAGTTCCCAAAACCTCTGCTTTGGAACCTCTTTGTACATGTTTTCATGGATTCATGATTCTTCTTTGGAATCCATATACATCAATATCATCTTCTCGTTGCCTTTGGAGCATTGAATTTCTGCCCATTCTTCAACGAAGAAGAAAACCTTTGACCTTGGTCATCCACATAATCTTTCCATCGGGGTAGAAGTGAGTGTGGCATAAAATTGCATTATCATCTCATCGTTCCAAGCTGGTCAATTTCGACCTACAAAATCTGCAACTCCACATGCGGTGAAACTTTCATGCACATGTGGAAAGAAATCTCTGTGCTCTTATTTGTCAATGTACTTCCGATCAACATATCGGTATCTGCGACTATGGGCTTCTTGTCCATCGTGCACGGTCTCATAGAAGTCTGCTGCTCTACGGTGTGAAATCTGGGATCTCTGGCGGTTCTTCTCCTCACGGCATATGGGTGGTTTGTCTCCATAGCACGAGACCTCTATCTTTCCTTGCCTTCATATCCTCGGCTTGAGGATGAGCATCATTATGGAGTGGCAGTTTTGGGCGAAGTTTGATGCTGGTCCTTCATCGTCGAGACTCATTGGTGGCACATCATCCTTGTTCTTTTGAGACGTTGGAATGTTTGATGGTCCTCTTGGGCTTGGCGGCAGGCTTTCTTTGGAGCTGCCTTAGGCTGGAGCAATTTCTTGGGCTTTGATGTGGCTCCGGCCTTAATGGCATCACCCATGAGCTTGGCTTACGAGGAGGAGGCTGGGGTGCTTCCTCATCCTCATCCTCTCTTCTGCTGCATGAGGATCAATATACATCTGCTCTAGCTCGACACATGCACTATCCTCTTTCTCTTGGTGGTTTCTTCACTTTGCTTGTTGCCTCTCCCAAATTCAGCTTCTTAGCAGCAGTTGACTGCTTGACTTTCTTTGGTGCCCTTCTTAGATTGTTGATCTTGTTGCTCTTTGGCAACAACCTTCCTTTAGGCTTTGAGGTCACCTCTTCCTCAACAACAAAATCTGAATCCTCATCATCTGAATTCCTCTTCTTTCTAGCTCTGGTGGCTTGGGAGGCATGCCACTTGGTGTACTCCTCTCACCATCATCGGATGAGCTACTAGGATCGGGACTAGTGCTGCCTCTGGAATATACGCAATGGGTGTCTCGACTGTTCTCACATCCTTGGCATCGACATGGTGACAACTTTGTGAATAGATAAGGTGTAGGCGGAGAAGAAGAGTCATCACAAGCTAGAAGTTTTGCAAAAAAATGAGTTCAAATTCTAGTATTAAGTTTTCACAGAAGACATTTCGGTCGAGACCAAGTTTAAGGTTGGTGAATCCGAAGTGTTAAGCAGAGCTTGGCACACCACTTTCGGTTTGACGAAGTGGGTTTGATCTGCCGAAAACACTAGGGTTTCACAGAATCTTCATTTGGTCACACGATTTTGCACAACTTCGGTTGGACGAAGGTGCAATGCAATAGCCATAGGCCAAATCGGTCATACCGAAAATATAAAATCGGTCTCACCGAGATATTGTTCATGAAACCTAACCTAAAACTTTTACTCGAATCTAGTTCAAGCGAACCAATCGGTGTGCGGGAGGATTTCAATCGTGGCAAGATACTAGGCAATCAAGCGTGCATTGAATCGGAGATGGGAGCACGAGTGGGATCAAAACTCACCTAACTTGGTGGAGTTTTTCTCTGGCGACAATGGCTCGGAGGAGATGGCCGTTGGCGGCGGAGACTGCGGCGAGGCGCCTGACGGCGGCGGCAGCGGCGATCCGGAGACCAAAGCGGCAGCGGCAAAAGGGTGTGGGGCGAAAGCGTTTGAAGGAGGAATCAGCGCGGCCCTCGGAATATATACCCCTTGCTTGTCGGTGGGACCGAGTTGTAAAACTTCGGTGGCACCGAGATGGATAACTGCTAAGCGATTATGCACTTGATCACGCCGAAAATCACAACTTCGGTTTCACCGAGATGAAAACCTAGATCAGTCTAAATGCTTTCGGTTCGACCGAGTTTGAGTGAGTTAGTGCGACGAAATCAATTAGAAGGTTTTGAAATTAGCCCTTGACGGATCGGTGGCTCAGAGTGCTCCTCACCGGAGGTCAAGAAAATGACTTGTTCAAAATTTGTGATGTAAGCATGAATAGAATTTGAGACAAGAAAGCATAGATAGCTAGGAGAGGTACTTAGGCATTCTTGTCCATCCATTTGGTCGAGAAAAATCAAAGCGACCAAAACAACAAATGGATGTCCTCGAATGGATAAAATCATGCATCAACATGCTCACACAATAAGATAGCAAATGAAATATGTGTCAAACATGCACAACAAAACTCTAGCAACTAACACACAATTTGTCGATGACTAGGTCATCTTTATATGAGTATATTGACTTAGGAGCCAAATGAGAACATTTGATCATAGGTCATACTCATCGTTTAAGCACAAGTGGGGTTACCACTTTTACATAAAGCATTGATGTGTTCACATCATTTGAAGATGCTTTAGCTCAATTTTTTAAACAAAGCTCCCCTAGATGTGAGAACCCTTTTAAAGGGTCAAACTAACCTTGGGTTGTCGTAGAAGACTTCATGTAGATGTTGAAGATGTGGATGCTCAATGTTGATGGAGATCATCAAGAGTTGGGAGCTATCCTTTGGATTCGGGCACTTTCAATACCTACATGGGTTAGTCCCACAAGGAACAAACAAGGATATCCATGGACATAGATTGAAGTTCACAATAGATGATGTCCATGAAAGCAATGATTACCTTGTCCCTTGACTTACCAACAAGAGGGTTTGTGACTCCATGAACTAGTGCACGATGTGGAAGTTGATTGCACAAGTTTTGCCAAAATGAATGTGAGTGAAGTATGTTGGCGGAGTCACCCTCAAGAACTTTCTAGTTCTTCTTCTTGGGATCCACATCATCTTGATGGGAATCCTTGGGGTTGTAGTTGAGCTTGCGAAGTAGAACTTGGCGTTTCCTTGGGAACCCACTTGACCATGGCTTGAGGTGCTTGACAAATGCATCAATCTCCTCTTGAAGCTTGTCCTTGCCTTTTAGCTTGTGGTCTTGTGGTGGAAGGTCATCTTGAGCTTGTTCCACATTGGAAGAAGTAGGATCATACTTCTCCTTTTGAGGAACAAAGCTGTGGAGTAGGATATTGACCTTCTTCCCTCTCACGCCTTGCGTTGAACTTTCGCTCAAAACCAATTCCTTGATTCTTCGGTGCCTTCCTTGCTTGCGAACAATTTCCTCAAAGTTCTTGCTTCGGCAAGGCTCTTGTAGACACCTTTCTCTATGATCCCTTTCAATAAACTATTCTCTTGCTCAAGTGTAACTTGGCTTGAAACATTGTTAGTGGAATCAAGAGAACTACTAGAAGCAACAACATTGGATTTAGCATGGTTATTATTCTTTGCTAGAGGAAGAATTTTTCTTATGCTTGTCATGCTTAGTCTTAATGGGTGGCAAGAAATTAGACAAGAGAAGTCGTTTGGCAAGATATGAAGAACTCTTCTTTGAAGATCGTCATTGATTGCTTTTAGAAACTCATGTTCTTGCTCTAGAGTGAGCTTCTCAAGCGTAGCTTCTCATGAGATCTTAGGAGCTCTCTATGATCTTCTTGAGTTGTTTCATGAGCTAACTTAAGAGTGTTTAGTTCTTTAGTTAGGCGCTCAATCTCCTTCATAGCATTGTCATTCGACTCTTCTCGACTATAAAGACTACTAGCATGTTCATCGTTACTAGGCTCCTTTGGATTTATCATGCAAGAGCTCATCTTCACCAAGCAAGTCATCCTCATCACTATCGAAGTCAATGAATTCAGGGTGTGATACCTTGGGGCCTTTAGCCATGAAGCATCTTCCAATTCCCTCATTTGGTGAATCAAATAAGTCGTAGGAGTTGGAGTTGGAGGATCTGAGAGCAAGGCGGCAACACCTTCATCTTGGCTGTAGTCGGAGTCGGAGTGATAGCTTCCTTGGATTGATTGTCGAGTCGGGCGGAGACCCATTCACCTACATGAGCTTGATGTTTTCTTCTTGTGTAGCTCCTTGATGACTTGTCTTTCCTCTCGAATCCTTGCTTCTCCGAGAGGTCTTCGTTCATAACGATCATCTCTGCTCCTTCTCTCTTTCGGGTGACTCATCTCTTGAGCTTCTTCTTCTTGGAGATTCTTCTCTTCTCTTGTGGGGAGCCGTACACTCATTTGAGTAGTGTCCGGGTCTTCCACAATTATGCGATTCGATCACGACTAGAAGATCTCTTTTCATCATATGATCTAGACTTTGAGCTTCTCTCTTTGCCTCTATTCTTGTAGAATTTGTTGAAGTTCTTGACCATTAGGCTTATCTCTTCATTGGAAACTAACTTGTCACTTGAGGTTGTGGGAGCATCACTTGTAGCTTTAAGCACCACTTGACTTGTTGTGAAGCTCTTCCTTATCCTTAAGTGTCATCTCATGAGCAACAATTCTTCCAATGACTTGGTTGGCTTGAGAGTCTTGTAGTTTGGCATCATTTGGATCAAAGTGCACGGTGTCATACTTTCCATCAAAGCTCGAGAATCTTCTTGATGATGAATCGATTCGGTCATTTCTTCGCTTCCTAAGCCGGCAATCTCATTTGTGATGAGAGCAAGCCTAGAGTACATTTCAGCGACTCCTTCACCATCCTTCATCTTGAACTTGTCAAGTTGACCTTGAAGAATATCTAGCTTTGATTCCTTCACGGACTCGGTACCTTCGTGCATTTCAACCAAAGTATCCCAAATCTCTTTTGCATTCTCAAGGCGGCTGATTTTTTGAACTCCTCGGGACACAAGGCATTGAAGAGAATGTCACAAGCTTGAGCATTGTTTTGCAACATCCATAATTCTTCGGTGTAGCCCGCGATCCGGAACTTTTCCTTCCTCGAAGAATTCACCTTGCATACCAACACAAATAATGCCCCATCGGCTGGGTTATGACCAAGAATATGCATTTTCATTTTATGCTTCCAACTAGCAAAATTTGTACCATCAAAGTAAGGACCTCTCTGAAAATTACCCTCACTAGGCGCCATACTCTCTAGGTTGTGAAACCAAGCTTATGGAGTCAATGCAATGGAAACCAATACAATGGAGACCAAAGCTCGATACCACTTGTAGGATCGAAAGTATGTCTAGAGGGGGTGATTAGACTACTTGTCAATATAAAATTCTGCCTTTTGACAAAGAACAGTTTTTGGCAGATTCACAATTATGATCAAGTCAAGCATCACCCTACACATGCAATTCTAGAGTATAGGCAGCGGAAAGTAAATTGCACATGTAGTAAAGAGAGGTGGAGAAGAGCAAGCGCAATTTTGGAGCGGTGATTTTTCCGTGGTTCCGATAGGTGGTGCTATCGTACTTCACGTTGATGGAGACTTCAACCCACGGAGAATGTAGCTGCTTGAGAGTCCACGGAGGCTCCACCCACGAAGGGTCCACGAAGAAGCAACCTTGTCTATTCCATCATGGCCTCGCATACGGAGGCTAGCCTTACTAGGGTAGATCTTCACAGTAGGCGATCTCCTTGCCCTTACAAACTTCTTGGTTCAACTCCACATCTCGGACGGAGGCTCCCAAGCGACACCTAACCAATCTAGGAGGCACCACCCTCCAAAAGGTAATAGATGTTGTAGATGATGATGAACTCCTTGCTCTTGTGCTTCAAATGATAATCTCCCCAACACTCAACTCTCCTCCTGATTTGGCTGTGGTGGAAGAAAGGATTGAGTGGAAAGCAACTTGGGAAGGCTAGAGATCAAGCTTCATATGGTGGGAGTGGAGCAACAGATCTCAACACAAGGGTAGGTAGTTCTCTTCTCGAAATGTAAGGTAGGAGTGGTAGTTCTTTTGATGGCTCTCTCCACGAATGAAGAGGGGGTGGAGGGTATAAATAGCCTCCACACAAAATCCAACCGTTACACACATTTGAGCAATCTCGGTGGGACCGAAGTGGACAACTCGGTGAGACCGATAGTTCAAATAATGTGAGCGTTAGGATTTTCGGTGGGACCGAATATACAATCTCGGTTAGTCCGATTAGTGCAATGACAAGAGCATGCGGTTCGGTGGGACCGACTTCATCATCTCGGTGACACCGATTTGATGTGAAGGATTCTGAAACTTGGCAACTCATGTTTCGGTGAGACCGAGTTGAGAATCGGAAAATCCGAGTTTACTAGGGTTTGGCTTATGGCTGAGGTGGTTCATCTCGGTGTGGTGAGTTTGGAATATCGGTGGGACCGAGACTACTTATGAGTGTCTATGGCGGTGAAAGTTCTTGATAGTTTAGGAGATGTATCACTAAGCACTTGAGCGACGGATCATCATCATAACCTCATCCCTTTTAATAGTATTGGCTTTTCCTATGGACTCAATGTGATCTTGGATCACTAAACCAAAAATGGAGTCTTGAGCTTTTGCCAATGCTTGCCTTAGCATTTTGGGGGTCCACTTCTTGATCCTTGCCATACCCATATCCTTGAACTCTCTGAAATGATTCTCAAGTAACTATTAGTTCAATGATATATATGTTGTTATTAATTACCAAAACCACCGGGATTAGTTGCACTTTCACAGAGCACGATAGCATAGCTGCGAAATGGGACTATATCGAAGATTAACTCCTCGCCGGAAATTATCAGGGATTGAAGACCACTTCGGTGTGGTGAGCTGTACAATTGGCTTCCACACACGGTATGGCGCCTTTAAAGGTTGTCTTTGTAGGTTTAATCCTTGAGGGGTCTATGCCCATCTTGCGCCTTTGTATCCTAATAAAGCGAGGTTAGAGACTCTTTGCCGTCCATCGGAGGACTCGTGAGGTGAAATCCATCGGCGATTGGGTCTAAAACCAATGCGGCGAATCCATATAATGGCGTGTCAGGTCGAGATGGTCTCTTGATCGAAAGTGATGGGACAAGAGGACCATGGATTGAACCGAGCGGCTGGCTCCATTGCGTATCGTCCCTTAGTGCATGCTTCCGCTCCCTCTTGGGTATATGGGTTGCGTAAATCATGTTAATCCGCACTTGTGAGAAACCCTTGTCCTCTATTGTTTGGCGGTCGGGTCTCTTCCTCGTCGTCAAAGCTGTTTAGCCCTTGTCATTGTTTGATAATTAACTTGCACTGCTGCTTGAACACCCAGCAATCTCTGTTGGTGTGATTAGGTAGCTTTCGAAGTGCCATGTATACGGCATAAGCGTTAAGTATTGGTCCAAATTAGGCGGACCGGAGTGGTTCTTTTGAATGGCTTCTTCCGTTGACGGGTTTAGAGCCTCGGAATCCGGCGTTGACTGCGTATCCTCCTTGTCGTGCGCCGTTAATGCGGCGTTTATTTTTAACCTTCGGCGACACGCCATTGTGGTCCTTAGTATCCAGTGCGCAGAATTTTTCTTGAGGTTGTTCTTTGCGAGCTAGCCAGCTATCTCTCTCTATAAAAGTGGGCCATTAATGATGTGAGGGCTAGCCACTTTCGTCGCGGATGTTATGTTTGAAGGCTGCGAGGGCCTCTGCATCCGGACGATCGGCGATTTGGTTTTCTTTGTCAAGAGCCGTGTCCGAATTATGCGGCGATTCGTCTAGGCTCTGCTGGATTATGTGGCTTAGGTCATCGGCGTTGTTGGGGAGCGTAGTAATTTCAAATTTTCCTCGCACTCAAGATCATGGTGATGCATAGCGAGAGGGAGAGTGTTGTCTACATACCCTTGTAGACCCGAAGCGGGCGATCGATCTGGCGTAGAGGAAGTAGTAAATACGTTCTCCTCGCGATCAACGATCAAGCGCCGTGACTCCGGCGCCTCGAGTTCTTGACACGTACAGCTCGGTGGCGCTCCTCGGGCTCGATCGGTAAAGCTCCGGGAGAGAGTTCCGTCGGCATGGCGTGGTGACGATCTTGATGTTCTACCGGAGCGGGGCTTCGCCTAAGCACCCTTCTGATATGGCCGAGGTGGAATATGGTGGAGGGGGCACGCACTGCAGCTAAGAGCGATCTCAGGATCAACTTGTGTGTCTTAGGGTGCCCCCTGCCCCGTATATAGAGCAAGGGGAGGGCGGCCGGCCCTAGAGAAGCGCGCCAAGGAGGAAGTCCTCCTCCTGGTGGATGGGACTCCCTTTCCTGAATCCAACTAGGAGGGGAAGGGGAATGAAGGAGAGGGAGGGAGAGGAAAGGGGCGCGCCCCTCCTTGTCAATCGGACTCCTCATGGGGGCGCCACCTCTGGCGCAGCCCTCTCTCTCCCCTCGTGGCCCATTAAGGCCCATTACTTCCCCGGGGGGTTCCGGTAACCCCCTCGGCACTCGGTATTATCCGAAACCACTCGGAACCATTACGATGTCGAACATAGTTGTCAATATATCAATCTTTACGTCTCGACCATTCCGAGACTCCTCGTCGTGTCCGTGATCACATCAAGGACTCGAACTCCTTCGGTACATCAAAATACACAAACTCATAATAACCGTAGTCGCCGAAACCTTAAGCGTCACGGACCCTACGGTTCGAGAACAATGTAGACATGACCGAGACCGTCTACAATCAATAACCAATAAGCGGGACTGGATGCCCATATTGACTCCTACATATTCTCGAAGATCTTTATCGGTCGGACCGCATAACAACATCGTTTGTTCCTTTGTCATCGGTATGTTACTTGCAGAGATTCGATCGTCGGTATCAATACCTAGTTCAATCTCGTTATCGGCAAGTCTCTTTACTAGTTCCGTAATACATCATCTACGCAACTAACTCATTAGTTGTAATGCTTGCAAGGCTTAAGTGATGTGCATTACCGAGAGAAGGCCGGAGATACCTCTCCGACAATCGGATGACAAATCCTAATCTCGAAATCGCCAACCCAACATTTGCCTTTGGAGACACTTGTAGTACTCCTTTATAATCACCCAGATTACGTTGTGGCGTTTGGTAGTACCAAAGTGTTCCTCGGCAAGCGGGAGTTGCATAATCTCATAGTTATAGGAACATGTATAAGTCATCGATAAAAGCAATAGCAACATACTAAGCGATGGTGCTAAGCTAATGGAATGGGTCATGTCAATCAGATCATTCAACTAATGATGTGACCTTGTTAATCAAATGACAACTCCTTTGTCTATGGTTAGGAAACTTAACCATCTTTGATTAACAAGCTAGTCTAAATGAGAGGCATACTAGTGACACTCTGTTTGTCTATATATTCACACATGTATTATGTTTCGGTTAATACAATTCTAGCATGAATAATAAACATTTATCATGTAATAAGGAAATAAATAATAACTTTATTATTGCCTCTAGGGCATATTTCCTTGAGCGTCACGGTGAGGCGCACATACATGCCACAGAGTTTATGGGAATGCGGCCTCTAGGTCTTCCCAACACCCAATTGACTTCTGCGGGCAAGCTGTTAAGCCAATGCCGAGCTGGTCCTTTAAGCTTGAGTGGGAGATACTTGGTTGCATGGAGGGTAAATCGCAGCTTGAGCCATATGGATGTGAAGGAGATAATCTTGATCCAAACGCGAGGTCTGTTGTGCCATTGTAGGATTCGATGTTTCTGGGTTTAAACCCTTGAGGATTTGATGATCCATTACTTCGTCGATTGAAGCATAAGCGGGTGTCTTGGCGCCTCTATATTGGGCAATATCATGAAGTAGCTCAAAGAAGCGTTATGCTGCTTGTGTTCGGCCCGGCGGAGTTATTGTATCTGGCCTTGACGGTATTCGTCATGGGTGGTCGAGCGCCCCGTGATCCGTAGATGGATCTGGATTGCCTTGCTTTGTCCTCAATATATCTCGCAAGTCCGGCGCGTTCCCTCTTGGCCGCACTTTTGGAGGCGATGCGGAGTGCGATCTTGGTGGAGGGCACTGGATGCCTCTCATCGCGACCACGGGGTGGTCGATCTGCGTATCGTCTTGGCTGGTGATGAAGGTATGTATGCTTCCTCCTCTAATCGGAGAACAACTTGCGTCTTAGGTAGCTTTTGGAGGGCGTTCAAGTTTATACTCTTGACGCGAGGACCTCGGTCCATGATCGGCCAGCAGAGTCTGATCAGCTTGAAGGCTCTTTGCTGCTTTTTCTTTAGGCTATTTGTCGTGGCAATAAGCCTGCGTTTAAACGCTCTTGTTGAGCGGGATCCTCGGGCACAGCGAATTACGTCTCGTTGAGGCTTGCCTGCGTCTTGGAGGAGGTATATAGTTATATTCCTCGACCTCTTAAATCTGCCGCCCTCTCGTGAGGGCTTGTACATCCTCTGCGCTGAGTCTTCTTTGGAGGGATTATCTTCGGCACTCTCTGGGTATTATTATCTCTGTGCGGAATCTCCATTCTTCTGTGGCGGGATTTAGGCGGCGCTTGGCTTGTTTGGCGCTTGGGCTGTTTCTTTAAGAATCGCCTCCATTGCTTCTTCGCCGTCCCCATCTTTTGGGGTGTCCACCATGTATATGTCGTATGGAGGTGGTCTTCGATTGCCACAAGCGCTGGTTCTGTAAATCTCGGCATACGTCGTCCATAGCGTCGATGTCTTTGGAGTAAATAGTCTAGCATGTCGGTTAGATAAATCGATAGTGGCTACAAAGTGGGTGGTGGGTGGGCTCTGAATTTCTTAGTTGTCGTATCCCAACCATCACGGCCATAATCCGGCCAGACTCTCCGGATAGCGAGATGCTTTAGCGAATTTAGGATGTCGCGTCATTGTGGTGAATTCCATAACGGCGGCCAATCAGATTCAATTGGCGGGCGCGGGAGGTCGGAGTCCGGCAAGAAATCTGGCGCCTCGAATCCTGAGCTTCGCGAGGACAAGGTTAGTGTTGGCTCCATCGCCGTGGAAGTTGGAGCCCCAGGCGATGTCCAACCACGGTCCTCGATCTGGCGTCGGCTCGGACTAGGGCCGAGGCGGATTCTTGTCTTGTGCCAGGCGCTGTTGATGTGAGGCTAGATCATGCCCATCGTAATAGTGCGGCGCGCTTGCATGCTTCGAGCCCGTCGAAGATCAAGTCCCGCGGATGTCGGCCGTGAAGTTTAGGCTTCGAACTGACGGCGGCCGAGGCGTAGCTTCGATCTGCTCGGATGGCCAAGTGAATTAGCCCTTGATCTGAAGCCGCCGAATCTGAAGATCTGTCGGGGGAAAAATCTCACCCTGGACAGCGTTGTTGATTGAAAAATCCATCGAGCCTATCGGTGGCGACACAAAGAACTCTCAATGAAAGCACCAATGTCGGTGTCAAAACCGGCGGATCTCGGGTAGGGGTCCCGAGCTGTGCGTCTAAGCGGATGGTAACGAGGAGACAAGGGACACGATGTTTTACCGAGTTCGGGCCCTCTTAATGGAGATAAACCCTCGTCACCTTGATTAATATTGATGATATGGGTAGTACAAGAGTGGATCTACCACGAGATCAAGGAGGCTAAACCCTAAAGCTAGCCTATGGTATGATTGTTGTAATGTATGTTGTGTCCTACGGACTAAAGCCCTCCGGTTTATATAGACACGGAGAAGGCTAGGGTTACAAGTCGGTTACAATGGTAGGAGATCTACATATCCGTATCGCCAAGCTTGCCTTCCACGCCAAGGAAAGTCCCATCCGAACACGGGATGGAGTCTTCAATCTTGTATCTTCGTAGTCTTGGAGTCCGGCGGACGATGATAGTCTGGTTGTCCGGACACCCCCTAGTCCAGGACTCCCTCAGTATGTATGCTTCTCCTCTAATCGGGGGAGCAACTTGCGTTTTGGGTAGCTTTTGGAGGCGTCGAGTTCGTACTCTTGACGCGAGGACCTCGGTCCATCGATCGGCCACGGGTCTTGATCAGCTTAGAAGCTGCTGCTGTTTTTCTTTAGGCTATTTTTGTGGCGATAAAGCCTGCGTTTTAAGCAGCTCTTGTTCGGCCAGGATCACAGGGGCATAGCCGAGTGCATTAAGTCGTTGAGAGCTTGCCTGCGTCTTTGGAGGAGGTATGTAATTATCATCCTCGACCTCTTCATCTGGCGCTCTCTCGTGAGGCTTGTACGCATCCTCTGCGCTGAATCTTCTTTGGAGGATTGTCTTCGGCACTTTTACGGGGTATTATTATCTCTGTGCGGAATCTCCATTCTTCTTTGTGGCGGGATTTAAGCGGCGCCGCTGCAGCGTCGGCGCTTAGGCTGTTTCTTTAAGGAATCTGCCTCATTTGCTTCTTCACCGTCCCCATCTTTTGGGTGTCCACCATGTATATGTCATATAGCGTGAGTGGTCTTCCAGTGCTGTAATGGCGCTGGTTCTTGTTAAATCTCGGCATCATCGTCCATACCGTCGATGTCTTGAGTCATAGTCTAACATGTCGGTTAGATCTTGACGGTGGCTACAAAGTGGGAGGTGGGGCGGGCTTTGAATTTCTTAAGTACGTGCGCTTCCCAACCATCACAACCGTAATCCGGCCGGTGAGGAAATCTGGACTAGGGGTGTCGGACAGCGGACTATCATTTTCCGCGGACTCCAAGACTACGAAGATACAAGATTGAAGACTCCGTCCGTGTCCAGGATGGGACTTTCCATGGCGTGGAAGGCAAGCTTGGCAATACGGATATGTAGATCTCCTACCATTGTAACCGACTCTGTGTAACCCTAGCCTCCTCCGGTGTCTATATAAGCCGGAGGGCTTTAATCCGTGGGACAACATACATTACAACAATCATACCATAGTCTAGCTTCTAGGGTTTAGCCTCCTTGATCTCGTGGTAGATCCACTCTTGTACTACCCATATCATCAATATTAATCAAGCGGGGCGTGAGGGTTTTACCTCCATCGAGAGGGCGAACACAGGTAAAAACATCGTGTCCCTCGTCTCCTGTTACCATCCGCCTAGGCGCGCGATTCAGGGACCCCCTACCGTGATCCGCGGTTTGACACCGACATTGGTGCTTTCATTGAGAGTTCCTGCAGTAGCCGTCACCGATAGGCTTGATGGCATCTTCAACCAACAACGCTGTCCGGTGTGACTTTTCTCCCGGACGGACAACCGTGTCGGCGGCCGCGCTGCGGGCAATTCTCTTAGCCATCTTGAGTAGATCGAAAGCTTCGCCCTGGGCGTCGGTCAGTTCGGGCTTAAACTTCACGGCGATGTCGCGGAGACTTGATCTTGACGGACTCGAGCCCACTAATAGCGCGCGCCTTTGTGGCGATGGGCATGATCTGGCTCTGCCGCGAGCAGTGCCTTGGTGGCGCCTGCGGATCTGCTTAGGCCATTGGCGGAGCGATCGCCCGGATCGAGGCGGTGGATAAGCGCCGCCACAGGGCTTCAACATCCGCAGCGATAGAGCCAAAACTGATCTTGTCCCTACGAAACTTCGTGATTCGGCGCGGACTCCTCGCGGACTCCGAACCTCCGCGCCCTACCAATCGATCCGGTTGGCGCGGTTATGGAATTCACCGCGCGGACATCTTTCAATACTCGCCTTTGGCGATATCCTGATTCACTAAAGCACCTCTCGTTATCGGAGAGTCTGGCGGACTATGGCCGGGATGGCTGAAATACGGACAACGAAGAAATTGAGCCCACCCACCACCACTTTGTAGCCCGTGCCGATGATCTAACCGACATGCTAGACTACGACTCAAGCGACATCGGCGCTATGGATGACAATGCGGGAGGCGAGCAGGAACCATCGCCTCTGAGAGACTTTGGAAGACCACCTCGTCATCGACATATATATGGTGGACACCCCAAAAGGCGGGGATGGCGAAGAAGCGTGAGGCGAGACTCTCTAAAAGCAGCCCAAACACGGCGTCGGTGGCGCGCTCTAAATCCGCCATAGCAAGAATGGAGATTCGGCACGGAGATAATAATACTCGAGAGTGCGAAGAAAATCCCCTCGGCAAGACTCGGTAGAGGAGGATCACGAAGCAAGCCCTCACGAGGCGGCGGATGAAGAGTTGAGGATCATAACTATGCCTCCCTCCGAAGGCGAAGCAAGCCTCAACGATGATGAATTAAATGGTACACGAGGATCCCGTCGAACAAGAGCGCTTAGCGCGGGCTTATCGCCACGACAAACAGCCTAAAGAAAAAGCGTGACAGCTCCATCTGATCGAGGACCTGCTTGGCGATCGATGGACCAATGTCCTCGCGGCGAAGAGTATAAACTTCGAGCGCTCCTCAAAAAGTTA